>CAUYRH010142112.1:0-31868 GCA_963574655.1 Perodicticus potto | reverse complement strand
GGTGGCTGGAGCCTCCACAAGCTTAACTCCCAGATTCCACTCCTGCTGCCACAATCTATTTTAATTTTCTATTAAACATTCTTCCAAAACCATTATTTTACAGCATATCTCACTAAATTATAAGAAATAACATTAGAATTGGAAAAACTAGGGCAGCGCCTGTGGCTCATCGAGTAGGGCTCCAGCATCATATACTGAAGGTGGCAGGTTCAAACCCGGCCTCGGCAGAACTGCAAAACAGAAAAATAGCTGGGCGTTGTGGTGGGCGCCTGTAGTCCTAGCTACTCGGGAGGCTGAGGCAAGAGAATCGCCTAAGCCCAGGAGTTGGAGGTTGCTGTGAGCTGTGATACTGAGGGCGATAAAGTGAGACTCTTGTCTCTACAAAAAAAAAAAAAAAAGAAAAAAAGAAAAACTAGCATTCTGGTGGCACCTGTAGTCCTAGCTACTCAGGAGGCTGGGGCAAGAGTGATTGCTTGAACTCAGAAATTTGAGGTTGCTATGAGCTGTGACACCATGGCACTCTACCCAGAGCAACATAGAGTGAGAGTCTGTCTCAAAACAAACAAACAAAAAAACACACATAAAAGAAAAAAGACAAAACAAAAAAATTACGTATGAAGTGATTTCCAAATATTCCTTTCTATAATGCTCTTTCCATCGCATGAGTTTCTTTCTACAAGTAATTACTTTCTTTCTTGTGGTTAAAATATCTTTGCCTCAAAGTGATGGATTAAATATTTTTGCCCATACCCTCAAAATCTTCCGGATAGTATATTAGGGATTGCTCTTACCAAAGAAAAGGTCAGCAAATTTGAAACTCAGCTCTTTTAAAAACAACAGTGAATGACTTTAATTTTTTTGCCATGATACAGCCAACAAAATCCTGTGTGAGTGATAGAGAAGATTTGGGTAGACGTGTTATATCTTTCAAAGTACAGGAGAGAGTATCTGGTAAAGAGACTGTTTATAAAGTCCTCCTAGGCCAGGTGCAGTGGCTCATGCCTGTAATCCTGGCACTTTGGGAGGCTGAGGTGGGAGGATTACTTGAGGCCAAGAGTTTGAGACCAGACCTGCCTCGATAACCCAGGGAGAGCCTATCTCTACAAAAAAAAAAGAAGAATAGTCAGGTGTGGTGGCACACACCTGTAAACCCAGCTACTCAGGAGGCTGAGGCAGGATTGATTTGAGCCCAAGAGTTTGAGGTTGCTGTGAGCTATGATGATACCACTGCACTCTGGCCTGGGCAACAGAGAAAGACCCTGTCTCAATCTCCCCCACCCCCAAAGTCTTCCTATTCTCTGCACCCATCCTTTCGTTGATTTGTTTTTGAGAAATAATTTTATTTTATTTATTTTTATTTTTATTTTTTTTGAGACAGAGCCTCAAGCTGTCGCCTTGGATAGAGTGCCGAGGCATCACAGATCACAGCAACCTCCAATTCCTGGGCTCAAGTGAGTCTCTTGCCTCTGCCTCCCAAGTAGCTGGGACTACAGGTGCCTGCCACAATGCCCGGCCATTATTTTTTGGTTGCAGCTGTCGTCGTTTGGCGAGCCAGCCAGGTGTACGTGGCTGGCGCCTTAGCCTGTTGAGCCACAGGTGCCGAGCCATGTTTTTGAGAAATAATTTTAAGAAAATTTTTGTAAAGATGGGGTCTTTTTGTGTTACCCATGCTAGTCTCGAACTCCTGGCCTCAAATAATCGTCACACCTCGGCCTCCCAAAGTGTTAGGATTATAGGCATTAGCCACCATGCCCAGCCCCTACCAACACTTTTATATAAAATTAACTTTACTGATGATATTCTCTACCAATTTGTGAACCTCTGACTTCAATTTCTTCTTCTTCTTTTTTTTTTTTTTTTTTTTTTTGCGGTTTTTGGCCAGGGCTGGTTTTGAACCTACCACCTCCGGCATATGGGGCCAGCACCCTACTCCTTTGAGCCACGGGTGCCACCTGACTTCAACTTCTTTGCTACTGGAGCTTATCTGTGAGTGATGCTGTGATAAATTTTGTATGTGTTGGAATTTCTGTTATTCCCAGAATGTTTAATTTCTGTGTTAGAAGCGTTTCCATTAGGGATTACTGTTATAGTATTTTTTTTTTTTTGTAGAGACAGAGTCTCACTCTATCGCCCTCCGTAGAGTGCTGTGGAGTCACAGCTCACAGCAACCTCCAGCTCTTAGGCTTAAGTGATTCTCTTGCTTCAGCCTCCCAAGTAGCTGGGACTACAGGCGCCCGCCACAGCACCCGGCTATATAGTATTTTTTTTTTTTTGAGACAGAGTCTCACTTTGTCTTGTCGCCCTGGGTAGAGCACTGTGGTGTCACAGCTCACAGCAACCTCCAACTCTTGGGCTTAAGCGATTCTCTTGCCTCAGCCTCCCAAGTAGCTGGGACTATAGGCGCCCACCATGACGCCTGGTTATTTTGGAGTTGTCATTGTTGTTTGGCAGGTCTGGGCTGGATTCGAACCTGCCAGTTCCGGTGTATGTGGCTGGCGCCCTTGCTGCTGAGCTGCAATGTTTTAATTAAAGAGATCATTTATTGTAGATACTATACCTCCTCTGCTAAACTTTTTGTTTAGTGGTCCATAAGTAAGCATTTTCAGGCATGTCATCATTGAACAGGAGTAAGCAGTGGCTTGTTTGGAATAATTGCAGTAATTGCACTTATCTTTCAATAGTTGAGCAAACCTCCCACCTTGTGTAACATATTCTGTGTTTCTGTCAGTTTATAATAATGGTTTGTAAGCATCTTCCAAATCTTTGCTGACAAAATGTATTTTACTTTGTAGCTGTATTTTCTGGTTATTATTTTTAATATTTTAACAGTTTTTGCATATTACATGTATGTTATTATTATTACTATTATTTTGTTTTTTAGAGACAGAGTCTCACTTTGGCACCCTTGGTAGAGTGCCATGGCTTCACAGCTCACAGCAACCTCCAGCTCCTGGGCTTAGGAGATTCTCTTGTCTCAGCCTCCCGAGTAACTGGGATTACAGGCGCCCACCACAACGCCCTGCTATTTTTTTTGTTGCAGTTCGGCCGAGGCCAGGTTTGAACCTGCCACCCTCAGCATATGGGGCCGACACCCTACTCACTGAGCCACAGGCGCCGCCCCTATTACTATTATTTTTAAAAACTTCTCCAGAAGTAACCAGTGTTTCCCAGTGGTCTTTTGGTATTAAATAAGAAACTTCAAAAGAGACTTCCACATATTTATCATTAAGTTTAGCAGATAATTATAAAATACTTGATCATCTTTTATCTTTGTCATTGGAAAAAATATCCCAAACCATAGGTGTTCGTCTTGATGTTCTGAACACTTAATTTTTATTCTTTTATTTTAGTTTTTAGAGACAGGACCTTGCTCTGCCACTCTGGCTAAAATGCCCAAGATGTCAGCCTACCTCACAGCAACTTCAGACTCCAGGGGTCAAGTGATCCACCTGCTTCAGCCTCCCAAACAGCTGGGACAGCAGGTGTGCACCCCCCCCCCAGGCTAATGAACACTTAATTTTTAAATGCTTTGCTCTTGCTTGTTGGGATGGCATTGGGAAGACCCCAGTAAACTAGAGTGTCATTGTTCCCGACTCATGGGGACAGAGTCAAATAAGTCTCAAGTATCATGTGAAAATGACAACTTAGTAGCACAATCAGGGCACCCCAACCTGAGGTGTGAGGAGGAGCCAGGGAGGACTTTTCCAAGTAAGTGACATAAAATGTGAAGATACACATAAGTTAGAGGAAGGAGGCGGCTGAAAGACGGAGAGAGTCTTCCAGAAAGAGGAGACAGCATGTGTATGGGCCTGACAATGAGAGGGAGCAGGTCTCAAAGAACCAAGAAGTCAACAAGCCAGGACCTTGGAATGTGAGGAGGGAGACCTTGGAATGTGACAAGGGACGTGGGCTGAATCATGACGAACCTTCCGTGTCATGTTTACAGAGTCAGAACTGTAATCTAAGGACAATGGAGAGATACAGAAAAGTTTGTGCAGAGGGGCGACAAGATGGTATCTTTAGAAAGATTCCTTGAGCTTCAGTGTAGAGAATGCATCGGAAGTTGGCCAGGTTGGAGGGAAGGAGTCAGTGACCAGTTCCAAACTGATGTGATGGGCCTGGAGTTGAGTTGGGATGAGAGATATGGAGAGAAGTTGGGATCAGTAGATGCTCCTGAGGTAGAATCCTGCTGACCTCTGGTGATGCAGCAGTTGAGAGGGAATAAGGGCCATTTTCAGAGAGTGCAGTCACTGGGGAGACAGAGCAGGGTGGGTAGGTATCTTGGGCTGAGGTACCTGGAAACAGATCTGTACTAATCTCTGAGATATAGTCATGAGGTAATGAGGAAGGCAGAAGAAAGGAAAAGCTGACCTCCACTGCTTTGGTGACTGAGGCCTCAGCCAATTTACAGGGAGCTCTGGAGCTGGGCTCAAATTAGGAGTGGGCCCAAATTAAGGCAAGAGAACCACACCTTTCTGTCTTTACATCAGCCAGACGTTGGCTGTTCCTTGGGAGACAGCAGGGGTGTTAACCTTAGGTGAGACAGTTCCTGAGGACTGTCACAAGACAGGGGCAAATAACTGGGGGCTGGGAGTGTATACTCTGGAAAGAAAATGTAGAGAGAACATTATAGCATGCACTACAGTGACCAAAGAGCCTAGGTTTAATTTGGGACATATTTACTGTTATGTAGCTGTGGGTTTATTATATCTGTTCCTTAGTTCATAAATAATTAATGTCAGCTACATCGTGTTGACTAGAGCTGATGGTGGGGATGATAACAGTCTGCAAAGATGAAGACTCATGTGCACAGTGGCTGGGTAGTCCCCAGGCGGCAGGAGACCAGTGAGAACCCTTCTCAGGTGGAACCAAGTCCCCATTTCCTATATGCTCCCTTCTCCTTCCAGAAGGTTCTCAGAAGAGTAAGCTTGATGGCTTTTCCTTTTCTCTGATGCCTTCCTAAGCTTCCTCTTTCTCGTCCCCTCCTCTTGGACTTAATAGTGTAAGAAATAAATGCAAACACAAGTTCCCTTTAAGAAAGAAGCCCGGATGTAACATAAAGATTACAAAGGCTTAGGAAACCTTACAGAATTTTCAATGGATGATTTCTTTGGCCCATGATTTCTGCAGACAATTCTTTGCTGGTATATTAAATACCATACTAATGGCTCTCCTTTGATTCTTGAAGATAGAGTTCCTAGAAATGCCCCACTTTCCTGAGCTCCTGTACCCTTCTCTTCTCTTTCCTTGGCCAAGGCCAGGTTTCCAGCATTTAGGCCTAGAGACAGGCTGTGAGGATTAGTGGATTCATCTACTAGGCCAGACCTAGGAGGTCATTCAAATACGTAGGGGCCTCACTCTGAGCCCAGCCCCCACCTCTTCCTGTCTGAGAGAGAAAGGCCTTTCCAGGCATTTCCAAACTAAGGCTCATAAAAGGGGAGCTGGTTTGCTACAGAGAATCTATTTGTGAAATCAGTAACAAAGGATAAGGGGAATCTGTCCATTCCCAGACCTCCCCTTAGTCTATTTCTGGCAGGCTAATAATAATTTAAACTGGTTATGATTTTTTTAAGGGTATGTTTTTGGCAATTAAAAAGAAAATCCTGATTCTGTCAGTATTTTGATGCCCTTAAAAAGAAAAGGCAGCCCCCCCCCCTTTACTTTGCTGGAGACTGCTACAAATCTTTATTATGCTGTGATCGAACAATGCAATAATTCCTTTAAAAATGAGCTAACACATTTAATATATTACATGCTCTGTAAACCCCCAGGTGGGCCTAGCTTGGTTTTGAGCTAAAAAGTGTGTAGTTCAAGGCATAGGGCAGCTCAGTGTGGGAGTAGTTTGTAAGGCCTTTTGATAGTGAGATAAAGAAAAGGCTTTTTTTTTTTTCTTTTTTTCCTTCTCCTTTCCCTCCAGGAACACACCTTTTGTGTGCTCTGCCTAACAAAGGAAGTTTCCTAATTTCATAGTGGAGTTTGGAGGGAAAGTATGATTATCTACATGTTTCTGCAAAACCAGCCTCCAACCACAAAAGATTAAAAAAAAAAAAAAAAAAAAGCTGGGCATTTTGCAATACACTGATTGGAAGAAAAACAAAGACATTGGGAGTTAGTAATAAAAACAGCAACAACAAAATCTCAAAGGATTTAGAATTCCTTTAGTTTCTATTTGGCATCAGAATCATAGTATTTCTTTGTTCTGCCCTTCCTTATCTGCTGCACTCAAATGATAGTTTTATTTCATTCTTGGAGTTAACTTACTCTATTGTTGCTCAAAGCAGAGCCCTGCACAAGATGGACTTACATATGTAGGGTAATAGAATAAACCTTTTCTGTATTTTTTTTTGGAAAAGTGCAGGATACTCTTTAAAAAAAAAACACTTAAAATAAATGCTGTCTTTTTCAGCTATGAAATTCAATGATTTTGTAAAGTAGACTTAAGATGGATGCTTTGCTTTTTTAACTATTGGTCTGCCTGGCAAAGGGGTTTCTCTGAAATCCTCTTTGCAAAGCTATAACTGAGATAATTTGCAATAAATTAATATTATTTATTTTCTGGTTGATGGTATTTAAAAGCAGATGCAATGTTATCTGTTGCCACTTGTGCAAATGCTGAATTGTGCTTTTAAACCAAATTTCTTCCAGCTGAAAGTCGCCCAAAAATCACTGGGCTTTGTACAGAGCCCTGCTCCAAAAAATATCTGGCATTATGAAGCCACGAGGCCTCTGTACAGCTAAGGACTCTTTATGATAAGCAAATCAGACTTCAGTTTTGGTAGTACAACTTTTCTGTGACTTCAAGTCTGTAAGAGAAAGGAATGCGGGAGGGGCAAGACCATATATTTTAAGTAAACAAAGATTCCAAATCCATGAAACGTAGGATTTACTATGGTATGTACATTACGATATTCCGTATATTGCAAAATATGTGGCGTGTCAAGATTTCAAATTAGCTGGTCCTTGTGTACTCTTCAATACAAGTCATGTTTTTACATGCACATTAATAAAGGCCCAGCTTTGGGAGAAGAAAAAAGGCTTCTTTTCAAATGAAATGAAGCCCAGGTGTAAAGTTGAAACTCAACCCACAGAGTACTGGCACCGTTTTCAGGCTAACAGAAGATGAGTTTCAATTTCATCATCTTGTAACACTGATAAATGAGGTGTTGTGACTGGAAAACCTGCAGACTACATAGGTCTTTCTAAACATATGTAAATATGTATTTCTGCTTAAATGCAACTCCAAACAATTTGTTTTAAAGACCAACAACTCTGAAGCGAGACCAAAATTCAGGTCATTTACATGAATAAATAGCAAAAATGCTACTTGCAATTTACATCATACAGTGCCCTCACAACAGAGAACAATGGCTTCCTCCATGCAAGTTAATGCAATTGAGAGGCGGACTGAGATTTTGTTTTTCAAACTTTTCAGCAGTTTGCAAATATTACCAATCAATCTACTTTAAAATAGTATAAAACAGAAATGTTTCCTATGCTGGGAGTCTTCACTGCCACTCAAATAATATTAGTGTCTTCAGATTCTGATCAAATAGGCGTGAGCCTTTGTGAGATGTTATGGTGACATGTTTTTCAGATCCTTCCATTTTGTCCTATTTCCAGTGTCAGCACAATCAGCCTGGCATGGGGGTTTTCTCTCGTTTCAAAAAATGTTTCAATGGCGTGCACGTCTGTGAACAATATAGGAACCAGGACACCGGGCTGGGAAAACAGCATACCTCATCTGGAATGGAAATAGATGGTCTCCCTCTCCGATGGGTTACAGTTTATACACCCTCTTGGCCTGTAGCGGGTTTATATATGTATCTTTTTGTGTTCTGTAGCCTGTGACCACCTGCTGTATGTATGTGCTTGTTACATTTGTACACCATCTCCCTTCTAGAATTTAAAGACCTAGCTATTACATCTTGTTTACTCAATATCATTCCCCCATTAAGGAAAAAAAAAAAACCCACATGAACTGAACATGCCATGTTTCAATCTGGCCCCAGTGGCTTTTTCTCTGAAAGCAAAACGTGTGTCTTTTACACCAGGGCTTTCTCCCCACCCCAGGGGGTGTCTTCCATTCTTTTGTGGCTCAGTTTAAGGCGAAAAGGGCTCCAAACCAGTAACTAACCAGAGGAGAGCCCCTTCTTCCACCTCCAGGGAGAATTTCAGACTTAATTTATCTGAAGATAGCGTGCTCTCTTCTTTCTTATTTGCCACCATTACGAGGAGAACAAAACACCACCTTGGCTTCAAGATCCTGGGTAGAGGCTCACGGTCTTTTTCAACCATCTTTGGCGAGGCCTTGCTTCCTTCCACTCGAGTAAGTCGCGGCTTGGGGCCATGGAAAGGACTGGGTGAGAGCCTGAAATGTCGTTTGAAAAAAAAGCAGCCCTTCCTCCGTCCCCTCACCACCACCACCACCCGACTGTGCTCTCCGGGGCGAAGTTGCAATCCTGCAGCCCCGTAAGGGCGACACTTGGCAGGTCAGCGGGGCGCCCGTTCGCCGCCGCGGGACTCGGGGCTCGCTGGCCGGGCTTGGCGCGCCCGCCGTCCTTCTCCCCGGTCCTCCCTTCCCCCACCGGCCGCCCCCTCCCCCTCGCTCCCCTTTGTTCGCTCGCCGCCCGGGCCGAGCCGCCGCCGCCGCCGCCCGGGCCCGCACCCCCAGCCGTAGGCCCCGGCGTGGCGAGCCGGCCGCCGCCGCCGCCGCGCGGCCTAGAGCGCGGCGCCCGGGGAGGCGCGGGGCCCGGGCCGGGCGCTCGGCGAGGCCCGGCTGCGGCGGCGGCGGCGGCGGCGGCGGCGGTGGTGGCGGCGGCGAGGCCGCTCTACCGCACACTCACACACAGACCCCGGCAGCGGGAACGCAGATGACACGCCCGTAACATGGAAGCCGCCGCCGCCGCCGCCGCTCCGACGACAGCAGCAGCAGCCGCAGCAGCAGCAGCCGGCGGCGCCGCGCTGAACAAAGGTCATCCGAGCCGCGGCCCAGGCGCCCGGGCTTGACCGCTGCGAAGGCCAACCCGGGGAAGGGGGTGGGTGTCGCCTCTGGGCTTGGGAGTGAACGGGGGGCGGTCGGGGTGAGCAAGGGGCACAGGGCAGCCGAGGCTGGGGCGCGGGTGGGTGCCCGCAAGAGGCCGGGGGCGCGGCCCCTCGTGTCCAGCCCTGCGGGTCGGGGCGAGCGCGTGAGGCTCAGGCCCCTTGGCCTGACTGCAGTCGCCTGTCCCACCCTGGCCTTGGGGACGGCTGGCCTTCGCGCCCCCTGGCTTGCTTGGGGGGCCGAGGAAGAGCCGGCTTCACTAGGCCCTGTCGGTTCAGAGAGGGGGGCCACGTGGGCGCAGTTCGCCTCCTCCCCCCATGGGGCTGGTGTGCACAGATGATCTCTCAAAGGCCTGCGTGCCCCTGTGCCACTGGCCCTTCCTTCGTCCCCCGCCCCCACCCTAGACAGCCCCAGTTTTCTTCCCCGAGGTGAAGGGATTTGGACTTCTCCCCCCAGGTGCTTGAAAGGAGAGAAGGTTGGAGAAGGAGCAGGGGGCTGGGGGGCTGCTGGTGGTGGTGACAGGGCTGGGAGAGAGAGGAGGGACGGAAGGGAGGAGGGGGCTGGGTGGGGTGGGGGTGACAGGCAGAGAGGAGCCTGGTCAACAAGCCAGCACTACTCTGCTAGGAGGCCAGGCCGGCTCCTGCAGCCGCATCCTGTGTGAGCAGACACACATAGCTTGCTTTCTTGGGGGCTCTTTGTCAGCCACCAACACAAGAGAACACACACTGACACACACGTACACAAAGATCTGAGCCAGGTTGTGGGAGGTAAGTGGGGGAAGGAGAAGGAGGGGGAAACAACGTCCGGGAGGGTTGTGGGGCGGAGGGGCGGGGGATGGGCCCTGAGGGGCTCTGGGGTGCTGGTGAGGTGAGCTTTTCCAAGACTGTGTGCTTGTGTGGTGGTGGGGGGGACACAAGATGACCTTCCCCTGCTCAGGAAGACCTAAAAGGGAAAAGCAACCCCCAGTGAGATCCCCCTGTGCTGATGATTTTCAGGGACTTGTTGGCAACTCAGCGAGGGTTGCCATAGCTTTTTTATGTAGGGTGACCAGAACCGGCTGAAACTGGTTTGAGGCAGATCAGCTCCTGAACACAATGCAGTCACTGAGCTACTACAGTGGGATAGCAGCTTCCTCCCTCCATGGCAGCCAAAAGCAGAGGAGCTTGCAGGAAGGGAAGGGACCATCCCAACACAGTATGTGAATGCACACTTAGACACCACACAGCACTGGTACGTGACTAATGGAGCCCTTAAAGATTCTGGGTAGAGAAGATGGAAAAAAAGGTGCAGGTTTGCAGGATCTGAGATTACTTGGGCTTTTCCTGCCTTTTTCTTTTGCTTAAGGGATGGACAAGGAGCTGAGATTTATGACCCTTATTAAAGAAAAAAAATGCCTTGCTAGGGTGGGGACACTTGGTTTATGCAGTCTCTCTCTCTTTCTCTTGTGTTTTTAACAAAACCAAACCAAGATGAACTGATGGGTTTGTAATGGTAGTTTGTTTGTTGCTGGAGAATGCTACTTTGCATGCTTTTTTTCTCTTGCAGGGTATGTTCTGTTTTGTGCTTTTCCTTTTAGAAGCTACTAAAGGGTGTTGGGGATACTTCTGACTATTATGAAGGCCGAAAGGTAACAATATTGTTCTAGGAAATGAGCATAAATGCTTTCCAGTGATGCTGTTAGCCATACATGCTGTCTTTTTTTTCCTTGTAGGCCTGTTGACTGGGGCTGCTTTTAACCCTTTCCTATTTGCTGAGAATGCAGCCGTGTGACAGTAACTGAAAAGTGGTCCAAAGTCTTTCCAAAAGGTCAAGGTTCACAAGGTGAGATATCCTGTTTTGAGCATGAATTTATTTATTTGCAGATCCATTCAGACACGGACTCGCAGTGGATTGCTACCCTGGAGATAAAATTGGGTGCAGAGTGGAGAAGAAATACTCCTAATGTTGTCCCAGTATAATGGGATTAGAGTGACTTTACGATGGTATTGCTATCAAGGCGAAATGCCGTCTGGGCAATGCATGTGTCTGGGCAATTGCAAGAGTCAGGCCTGGAAACAAGGGCGTTTAGAGAAAGGTAGGCGTCAGGGCCTTGTGGAGAATGCACTGTTTTGCATACGACGAAAGCAGTACACATGTGGCATTTTCCCGATGATTATAAGAAAAGGAAGGGCTTCACCAAATCGAGGCAGCCTAGCCACCTTTTTAGGATTTGAGGAGTCTGAAGGTAGATTTGCCTTTTGTTCATTCATCACATTTCTTTTATCTTGCTCTCTGTGTTAACCTGAAAGGTTTTTCCCTCCGAGTCAAGTGGTGGAATGTCTTTTATTGATTCTGGGGGCTGTTGACGGTGAGTTTGCCATTGGATTATTTGTGGCATACATTTTAATGCGGAATACTAATGTAATACCAGGAGGAGACTGGGTAGTCTGGCTTCATCTGTGAAAAGATGACTGTTAACTCAAAGTCGTTCTATAGAGGATGGTAGAAAATGTCTAATGCCTCCTTAAAAGGTTGCAGTTAGATTTGAGCTGGCATTTTTACGCACCCTCCAAAAGCAAAGGTTGGAGAGGAGAGAAGAGAAGAATGCAGCAAAGAACAAAGGCTGAGGGAGCTTACAGGGCAACACTAAACATTCTGCCTTGGGGTTCCTTATGAAAAGAACTGCAACTTCCCCAAACAGGAAACCAGCAGCTCTAGAATCATATCCAATATGATCTCAGCAATAGATAGAACTGGTTCTGCCTTTCTGCTGCTTTGGTAAAAGTACAGTCAAGAAGAGCTCATAGAAGACATGATTGAAAATAAATTTCTCCCCTACTTTGAAGTGGGCATTTTGTTCTTCTCTGTGTTGAGCAGAATAGAGTCTTTTCAGCAATGCCGAGGATCTTAGAATTGGTTAAGTTGTGTGCTGGCAGTTGGTGGGCAGAATATCTGCAGTGAAGGATGTCAAGTATGCAAGGGTTTTTATTGTTAAGATGTTTTTCATTTAGCTACAGAACATCCACTGTGTGATAAAACTGGCAAAAGGGAAACAAGAGTGCATGGGTAGCTCAGAATACTTTACGTAGTATTTAATAGAGATAAATGTAATCTCGGACGGATAGACCAGTAAATAGCGTACATGATGGAACAAAATTCTTTACAAATCACTGCTAAAATTGGTTTTCAATTCTACATCATTTTTGACTGCCAGAGGTTCTGTGTATGAGTGTGGCAGAAATATGCTTGCAAAGCAGATCCAAATCCATGTTGCATGATGTGCTGCTCCTGCTTTTCTGGTGCCAACTAAAAGTCAGATGGCTAATATGATAAACCTTAATTAGCTTAATACAATACGGCATTTTATCATTCGGTCCTTCATTGTTGTCTTTTTGAGAGTCAGTGATTTTTATTTATGGACAGCCAACCCCTTGCACTGGCTGGTTCTTAAAAATATGTTTTAAAAAAATCTCTTTGTAAGGCATTGCATGTCCTGGAATGTTCTGGTTTGCTCTCTTGGTGGTTTTTAGCTTTGTCACTCTCCCTCCCCCCAGAAGTCTCCTGAAAATAGCATTTGTTTTGCATTTAGACCAGTCTTTCCAGCTGCAAATGCTGTGGAAGGCTGGAGAGCTGGTTCTCCAGGGCAGTAATCATGAGCTTGATGGAAGCTTGTCTCAGGTCGTGATCTCACAGGGAGGTAACAATGTAGCAGGCCCAGGTCTCCCCCAGAGAGAAGCTGAGAAGCTTCTGGGCTTGGAAATGCCAATGTGCGTGTGGGAGTAAGCAAGGGCATGCTCCTTCCTGGGAGAGCCAGGAGGAAACACTGGGCAATCATGCTTAGGGCGGGGCCGGACCTGCAACAGTTTCCAAGGACGACCTGCAGGCCATCCCTTCTGGAGCAGGAATGTGTGGGTTAAGTTGAGAAGAGTACTTTGGAAAGAAAGTGTAACTTGGTGTTGAGACCTTCTTGATTTTTATCACTTACCTGTATAGAGACATTTTTTCCGTGTTAAAGAACATTGGATCCAGGGGCTTTTAGAATTCTCAGCCTAACCTGGTTCAGGAATGTGAGGCGTGTGTCTGTCGCTCTTTTGATCTTCTCTCAGAGATTCCCTGCCTCCACTCACCTTGAATCACATTTAAAGAAGGTCTAGGAAGGAGGTAGTCAACATGTAAGTGGAATTTTCAGCTTATGCCTTTGGTCATGGGTTAGAATTTTTAGGATTTGTGTTCTCCTTTACCCAGTTTATTTCTTCCCTTGTAAATGCTTTTTTGGGCTTTGCTAGTGGGGAGTACTGTCTGACCGTCTGTCTTCTTCAGTTGGTTTTGAATAACGTTTCCTATAGCCTTGGTGGAATTCCATCTGGCTGTTCGCAGTTGGAATGGTGGTCACCTTTGTGTGCAACCTCAAAAAGGTTGCCAGTGACAGCTCCATTCCCCTCACATCTCTGCCTGATGCCCAGACTGTCAAAATAAGTACAGCAGGAGCTGCTGTGGTAAAATGTTACACAAATGCACACCTTTGTGTTCCTTGTATTTTAGGGATGATCTTTAACCAAGTCATGATTAAAGAATTAACTTTTTTAATCTTAAAATTTACATACAGTAAAATTTACTCGTTGATAATACAATTCTGTGGGTTTGACCTAGGTAAAGAGTCATTTATCCACTACCACAGTCAATAGAAGATAGTTCCACCACACCAAAAAATGCCTTTTGCTGCTTTTTCTCCCCAGCCCTACTGCTGGCAACCATTTTCCTGCTATAGGGATATTGTTTGTCCCTACGTCCTTACGGTTTGTTCTTTCCCAGAATGCTGAGTAGTACTCCACTGTATGGATATACCACAGTTTGCTTATTCAAATTCACTGGTTGAAGGATGTTAGGGATGTTTCCAGTTTTTGGTAATTGTGAATAAAGCTGCTATAAACATTTTTGTACAGATTTTTGTGTGAACGTAATTATTATTATTTTTGAGACAGAGTCTCACCCTATTTGCCCAGGCTACAGTGACAGGCATCAGCCTAGGTCACAGCAACCTCAGTCTGCTGGGCTCAAGTGATCCTCCTGCCTTAGCCTCCTGAGAGGCTGGGACTACAGACTCTCTCCACAATGCCCAGCTAATTTTTCTATATTTAGTAGAGACAGGGGATCTTCTCCTTGCTCAGGCTGGTCTCAGAGTCCTGGCCACAGGCAGTTCTCCTACATCCATTTCCTAGAATGTTAGGATGACAGGCATGAGCCGTTGCACCCAGCTGTAAGTTTTTATTTCTCTTAGGTAAATACAATCATGAAACAAGTAACGATGGTGGGGTAGGAACTGAGAAATGCATGGTTAGGTGATTACATCATCATGTGACCATTGTGGGGTATACCTACACAAACCTAGATGGTATATCGTGCCACAGCTAGGCTACATGGGATGGCCTATTGCTCCTGGGCTGCAAACCTGTACCTCATGTTACTATATGGAGTACTGTAGGCAGTTGTAACACAATGGTAAGTATATGTGTATCGAAACCTACCTGAACATAGGGTACAGTAAAAGTATGGTATAATTTGGGGGGACCACTGTTATTTTATGCAGGCCATTGTTGACCTAATCATCATTATCCATTGCATGACTATATTTAAAATTGAGACGTCTGAGTCATTTGGTACATACATAGGAATGAAAAGTTTGAATGAAAATAATCTTATTGTAACTCACAGAAAAGAGTTAGCCTTGGTTGCTGCAGTTAAGACTTCCCAAGGAGGAGATTGTAGTGAAAGTTGTCTGAAGGCACACGAGATGATCGTGATAATAGAACACTCTCTAATGGGATGACATGCTTTATAACCCTGAACTAATCGGAATTACCCGAAAGTGGAAACAAAAACTGCCAGTGGTAAAATATCCTTTATTTCCCATAGCAGTTATTTTTAATCTCTTCAGAAACATTTGGCAGTTTAATTTTTACATTTGTCTTCAGGTTCAATAAAACCCCAAACAATAATAGAATTGGAATTTTGGAAAGTGATATTAAAGACCTTTGTTGAAATCTTAGTTGTGTGTAAACAGCTTCTTAATTATAATTTGTTTTATTGACTGCCAAAATAATGGTGGTGTTTTCATAGATGAAGTTACTATTCAGCTTTTCTAATGTTTGAGGAACTAAAAATATTTAACCAATATCAAGGCAGTGAAAGGGGAGATTTTGGAAGCAGATTTTTTTTTTTTTTCTTAAAAGGATAAATAAGTTTTCAGGGTTGGGAAGAACAGATCTTAAAAGCTGTTTTAGAGAGGGATGGAGATCAGAGTAGTGTAGAGGGAGTATAGTCCAAGAAATGGGAAGCAATTAATTTGGGGATTGTTCCGGCCATGTAAGAGATAACCTAGTGTTTAGTAATCACCAGATATTGTGCTGGGCACTGGGAATACAGAGGGGAAAGGATACCAGAGGGAAAAACCTGGTGGGAAGGAGCTTACAGAAGCTATGATGGGAATATGGATGGGCACCTAACGCCAGTGCCCTTGAAGAGGTGGCTTCCGAGCTGAACCCTGAAAGACGAGTAACAATACGTGAGGCCTGCGAAGAGCATGAGAGCCCTCTGCAGCGGCACCCACAAAGGCATGGAGGGCGTGTGGCGTTGGGAGTGGGCTGTGGGAGGAAGGGCCGTTGAAGGGCCCTTCCCTTCCTGTGTGGGCAGTGTAGGCAGGAGGGCTAACCTTTCATGACAAAGGTCCTGTGGCAGCACCTGGAAGATGGAGTGGAGGTCGGGAGGCCGAATGAGGGGCCCACTGCAGGAATCCAGCAGAGAAACCTTCAGGGGTTGTGGACGTGAAGCAGTGTTTTTCAATCTCTTTTTTAATCTCATGGCCTGCTTCAATCTGTAGTTAAACTTCGGTGGCACACTCAAATTATGTTGATCAAACAAAAAAAGAGTAAAAGAAAGAATATACTTACTGTGCTTTGAACTTCTTTCAAAAATAATTTAATGACTTTTTTTTTTTTTTTTTTGCTTTTTTGAGTCAGAGTCTTACTCTCCTGCCTTGGGTAGAGTGCCATGGCGTCATAGCTCACGGTAACCTCCAACTCTTGGGCTTTAGCAAACCTCTGGCCTCAGTGTCCCAAGTAGCTGAGACTATAGGTGCCTGCCATGATGCTGAGCTGGTTTTTCTATTTTGGGTAAGATGGAGTTCTCACTTTTGCTCAGGCTAGTCTCAAACTCCTCAGCTCAAGCAATCCACCCTCCTTAGCCTCCAGAGTGCTAGGATGACAGGCGTGAGCCGTAGATTGTGCCCTTAATTCGTGATATTTAAAAATTTTCATAGCACAGCCAAGAGCCTCTTGTGGGACATCTGTGTGGTGTGACACACCGGTTGAAAATCACTGATCTGAAGTGTTCCTTGGGAGGGAGTGGCAGGTAGTGGCTGCTTTGGGGGAAGAGCTGGAGAGGGAGGCATCAAGGCTGCCTCCCCAGTGGCAGGCTGAAGCTACAGCTTTGAGGTAGCAAATTCAGAAGGCCAAATGGATCTGGGAGAGCTGCTGTTAGTCTCTGGGCTTTGTCCATCTGAAGTTCTGTGGGCTATTCTGGATGTCTGGACTGCAAGTAATTAGCATGCAGGAAAGGGTAGAAGAAAGGTGTCAGAAGGGTAGACTTTGGGCTCTCTAAGAGTGAAAACCATGAATGAAAGGGAGAGAGGTGCTGAAGGACCTGAAATACATGCTTCAGGAAGTCGGGGGGCATAACATTTCTAGAAAGATAGAAAATGAGACTGGTGCAGTGGCTCATGCCTGTAGTCCCAGCACTTGGGAAGACTGAGGATCATTTGAAGTTCAAGACCAGCTTGGGCAATGTATCCAGATTCTGTGCCACATGCACACAGATGCTATTAGTAGTTAACACTTGTAGGCAGTGCAGAGGATAGTGACCTTTTACTTATGTTACCTTCTTTTCTTAAATAATGGGGTCTTGCTATGTTGTCCAGGCTAGATTTGAATTCCTGGCCTCAAGCGATCTCAACCTCTAGAGTAGCTGGGACTACCAACGTGCACTAACATGCTCAGCTATTCTGTTATCTCATTTAATATGAAACAATAAGATGACCTGTATGCTCTTATCTGCATGGTACTGTTGGGGAAACTGAGGCAGAGACCCTGGCCAAAGTCCCTGGCTCATAAGTGGTAGTAGAGGCAGGATTTGAAGGATGCTCCTATCACTGTGCTATTCTGCCTTGGGGGTTGGAGCACCACTGCTGGACAGGGGGTGATGTGGAAGTTGTTTTAGGGGCATGAAGACTAGAAGGTTCCCAGAGGTGGCAGCAGCAAAGAAAACCCGTGGTGCTCAGTTAAGAGGTGACAGTTGATGACTGTTGTCGAAGTGAAAATGTGCAGTAGAGATTTTCCTGACTTCAGTCAGCACAGAGAAGAGAATCTGTGTCTGCACCAGAAACAGCATGTCGGGAAGACCCGAGCAATTTCACTGGTCTCTCGGGTGAGGATGCAGACTGGAAAGGAGAAGCGATGGAGAGAGGTTTTATGTATTCTTTGAAAAGGGTGAGAAAATCAAAGCAAGTTGAAAGTGGTGCCGAGAAGAATCTTTTGTTCCAACAATAAATATAGTTTAAAGGATTCTTTGAATCATCTACATGTAGGAAGTTCTAAATTCTGGCTGTTTAAGAAGGAGGGGGAAGACCAAATTCTGTTTAAATTTGGAGACAGAAATAAGTAATTTTTTGACAAACTCAAAGAGTATTTTAGTAATCCTGCTAAGGATTCCTCTTTAAAGATGGTCTTTAGGGCTCCCAAATGTGTTTTTTTTTTTTTTTGAAGACAGTCTCATTTTGTTGTGCCCTTGATAGAGTGTTGTGGTATCACAGCTCACAGCAACCACAAACTCTTGGGCTCAAGTGATCTTCTTGGCTCAGCCTCCCGAGTAGGTGGGACTACAGGTGCCTGTCACAGTGCCCGGCTATTCTTAGAGAAGGGTCTCACTCTGGCTCAAGCTGGTCTTGAACTCCTGAGCTCCAGTGATCCACCCTCTTGGCCTCCCAGAGTGCTAGGATTATAGGCGTGAGACACCGCATCCAGCCCCAACATGCAGTTTTTATATTGTTTTCAGTCCGTTACTACAACTTTACATAATTAGAGCTTTTAGATCTACAGAGACCTGAAGATAAAATGGGGTGTTAAAATTCTTGACTATTTTCTCAGCATCAGCCTCCTTTCTAAAGCTAACTCATGGTGCTAGTTAATGGGTATTGATTTTATCATTTTCTTCTGTGAGGAAGAAATTATTTCTAGGGATGTAAATTATAACAATTAGATTGTTGAAAAACTTAAGAGTTTAGAAAATTCAAAAACTCTCTGTTTTAAAGGATCCTCATTTTCTATGTTGAGCCCAAATTGGGGGACAGGGGTCATCAGGTAGTTCATGGCAGGTTTGAAACTAGAACTCCACACTGCGCTCCCAATGTCAGACCACTGCCCTGACTTTCTCTGTGTCTTCCAGATTTATAAGTGTTTGGATGGTATTTAATGCAGTTCATTCATTTTCATCATCCTTGTATCATATGAACCCCAAAACATGAGTTAATCAAATTAAGCCTCACGCAGGTACTTATGGACAAGCTGGTCCTTAGAGTCTCGCTGACTTAACATAGCAAGAATGGAAGGGTCAGTTTGCAAACTGATGATGTTGAGTGTTCAGTTAAATCTGGGTGGTAAGGCCACGAAGATTAGATTTTTGGTTGCCTAGCTCTCAACGACACACACCTGTTTGCCTAAACATCATGCTATAAACCTGTGTTCTGCCACTTAGTAGCCCTGGGACCTGCCTAAACATCATGATATAAACCTGTGTTCTGCCACTTAGTAGCCCTGGGACCTTAAGCAAGTTACTTAAATTTTAAGCCATATGAGGAGTAAATGCATATCCAGTGCTTGGAGGAGGGTTAAGTCCTAAAATCGTACCTAATCTGTGTTCTTCAGTCTCTGTTTGAGGACAATGGTCTTGGCCCCAGCATTTTTTTTTTCTCTTTTTTTCTTTCTTAGAGGGTGTGTGTCTCCTGTCCCTGCCTTACTTCATTTGCAAGTAGATGTTTGTTTTTGACCATGAGAACACACAGTGTGTGTGCCTCCCGCTTCACATCCAGGGCTTCAGTTACAGCTGCCCTACATCGGGTTAAAAGTAGGTGAAATGTAGACATGGGGGTAGTAGATGCTTGTTCCTACTTGGCTGTGCTTTCCTTTGTAGTCGGAGAGTCTTGTCCAAGTTTTGGACTTGAACTTCCTTTGCTCCCAGAAAAATTTAGCCCGACCATTGAGTGGCTGAAGTTAAGGTTGTCTGTTGGTATAATTTATGTTGATTAAAGTTTAAAACATATATAAAAAAATAAAAAAAAAATAAAGTTTAAAACATAACAAAAACTTGATTGTGAAAATATGCTGGGTTAGCAAAAGCCTGGGTTCTGTCTTTTTCCTGGACACTTTGCTTCCCATGTTTGACAGTGGCTGAGTAGATAGATACTCATGCGTTGCATGCTAGGATTGGGGCTAGACAGAAGATTGAGTGGAGTAGGGATCTGAGGGATCTACAAATAATTATTTTATCTCTAATCACTGTTCAGTATGGTGGCCTATAGCCACATGGCCACCAAACAGTGAAAACATGGCTAGCCCTAATTGAGATGAGCTCACAGTATAAGGTACACACCAGGTTTTGGCAGAAGATATCTCATTAGCTTTTTATATTGAACTAATAATACTCTGGGTATTTTGGTTAAATACAATTGTTAAATTTATTTTGCTCCCACCCCTCTTTCCCCTTCTTAAAAAATGTGACTACTAGAAAATGTAAAACCATTTGCATGGCTTGCATTATATTTGTAGTGGATAGTGCTGGTCTGGAATGTTGGATGAACATTAAGTAAATTTAGCAATGAAATTTCTCTGGTGCCCTGCAGTATTCATGTTTATTGATAGGGAGCCCCTCCTTTGGAAGGATAGTGTGATAACTGTGAGAAACTTCTCCTAGCTCGGGCCCTTTTTCTTTCCCAGGTGTTCCTAATTCATCTGTCTCGATCGCAGAGTCCTCACAGACCTCTTGGGTTGGCATCTGCTTCATGATGGAAAGGGGGTAACAGAGTTTATGCATGCTGGATGCCTTGCATCAGTGTCCCCTGTCATTCCAGAGCTGCAGAGAGGTTGAGTGATTAACCAAAATTTGCTCTGCGTGTAAGTGATTGACCCTGGATTTGAACCAAGGTTGGGCCAGCTTTGAAGTTCTTCCCTGACTGCATTGCACTGCTTCTTACTACTTTTCCCCTGTAAAAGCTCCTAGTTGCCGCTCATGTCTCAGACCTGTCACCCAGGGTCCCTGGTGGGGTCCTAGGTGCGCTTGTTGTCCAGACTGCACTTCTCATACTTTAATTTGCATACAGATCCTCTGGGTATCTTGTTAAAATACAGATAATGATTCTGCAGGGCTGCGGTGGGCCCAGTGCTGTGCATTTCTAAATGCACACCGGTCCAGGGACTGTCACTTTCAGTAGCAGGGGTCTCGACTCTGCCTGACTTGCTTCCTCTCTGCTGTCAGACTGATCTGACTCCCCAGTTGTGCCTGACTGACTTCACAGGGGCTCACCCCTTGGCTTGGTACATGCTGCTAGCAGCAAGTGCAAATAGGGCCAGACCTGGTCTTTGATGCCCAGTTGTGGCTTGGACACTGATTTCTGGTTCTCAGGATCTGACTGGATCCTAGGTTTACCCCTCTTCTTTGTTCCAGCTTTGGTATATATATATATATATTTTTTTTTTTGAGACAAAGTCTCAATTTGTTGCCCTCAGTAGAGTGCTGTGGCGTCACAGCTCACAGCAACCTCAAACTCTTGGGCTCAAGCGATTCTGTTGCCTCAACCTCCCGAGTAGCTGGGA
Source organism: Perodicticus potto (assembly GCA_963574655.1). Classification (NCBI taxonomy): domain Eukaryota; kingdom Metazoa; phylum Chordata; class Mammalia; order Primates; family Lorisidae; genus Perodicticus; species Perodicticus potto. The sequence goes on along the minus strand of CAUYRH010142112.1, from coordinate 10,931 downwards.
CTACAGGTACCTGCCACGATGCCCGGTTGCATTTGTCATTGTTGTTCAGCAGGCCTGGGCCAGGCTCAAACCCGCCAACCTTGTTATACGTGGCTGGCGCCCTACTCACTGAGCTACAGGTGCCAAACCCAGCTTTGGTATCTTGATCCCACCGACTCCTTGATGCCTGTAGTCTGATGAGACAGAAGGTAATTTTATGATTGAGATGAGATTCAGGTACCTGTTGTGTGACTCATGAAGACTGTCAGGCCTTACATGAGCACATCAGAGTGACTGCCATGTTTGGTTCAAGGATTTCCTATCTAGTGAGAGACTGTTTCTGCTCCCATGCCTGATAAGGATTCAAGGTAACTTGGGACTTTTCCTTAGAATGGGGGTTACTAGAGCCAACTCACATGGCAGTGTTGGAAAATGGCTAAACACACCACTTCAGTGCATGGTGAAACTGGCCCCCACTGAGTGCTTGGGTCCAACTGGTCTGGGGAAGGTGTTACCCAAGGTCTTGGGCCAAGCCAGAAGTTGGGTTTGTAGGAAGGAGTTCAGTATATTACGTGTTTGAACTGTAAGAGACTGGAAAACTTTAGTCAGTATCTTTTTTATTTTTTTGCAGTTTTGGCTGGGGCCGGGCTTGAACTCCACCAGCCCTGGTATATGGGGCCGGCACCCTACTCCTTGAGCCACAGGTGCGCTGCCCAGTGTTTTTGTTTTTTATTTTGTTTTGTTTTTTACTTTAGGAAGACACATGGATTAAATCTGTCACGTGGGTCCCTGGGGAAGTTTTGAGACAGACTGTGTTATGGTCCATTCACCTTTTTTTTGCAGTTTTTGGCCGGGGCTGGGTTTGAACCCACCACCACCTCCGGTATATGGGGCCGGTGCCCTACTCCTTTGAGCTACAGGTGCTGCCCGTCCATTATTCACTTTTAAGAAACAGAATTGACAGTGTCCTTTCTGGTTTATCTGTGCAAGTTTCAGCTTGTTTGGCTTATTGGTGTCACTGGGAGGACTTTGTTTCTAACCACATGGATTTTACATTTCTTTTTTGTTTGTTTTTGTTTTTTATCTTTTGTTTAGCAGGCCCAGTCCAGGTTTGAACCTGCCAGGCACAGCACATGGGGCCAGAGCTCTAACCATTGAGCTGTGGGCACCCAGATTTTACATTTCTTGATTTTTGTGTATTTCAAACCTTTTGTAATGACCCACACTTCCACTATTTAGTAATAAAATGATGTCTTTGCATGACGTAGTTAACCTCCTCTATTTCTGCAAGAAGGTCTACTACAGAAATTCAAGAAATTCAAGTCGAGTTAGACCTTATTGGACATCTGGATGGATGCTGAAGAGTTCTGTGATATATGAATTGGGTACATTGAATACAATTTATCAATTGGTGGCTAAATCCATTTGCTCCCTGGTTCTGTTGCAGACTCCTATGTCTGCTCTGGGCCTGTGAGTGTGGGTGCTATGGAGTTACAGGTTGTCAGAAGGGGAGTAGTGTGGGTTTGGAAGAAGAGGCACAAGCCTGGGTGTCAGGACAGGAAAGGGGGTGGGGCCTCCCTGGAGGAAGGGAGTGGAAGTGTGGGAGTTCTTCAGAGTTGGAAGTGAGTTCAGAAAGTTGCTGGGGCTATAAGTCAGGAGCCTTGTTGGCATATGCCAAGAGTCAGACTAGGTTAGGAGTCAAAGACTAGGCAGGCAGACCTCTGGAGGGTATCAGAAAGCCAGACGGAGATGGATGGTCACAAGTCCAGTGGACTAGGCAGGAACTGGGAGAGCACAAGGACGCAACACAGATGGACACGTGCAAGCACCAGATGGCAGGAATCAGGTGATCAGTGCTCTGGGAGGAGGGGTCCCCCTGAAGGACCTTGAGATGAGTGGGTGAATGGACTGAGGACAACTATGTGAGATACCAGTACCAGTGGTCACGGGGTAACTGCATTGGAGCCAGCCTCACTTGGCAGCCTTCACATGGAATAGTGACTTGAGGACACCTGCGGCCCAGGTGGCTGCAGTGAGGTGGGTAGACTAGAAGTGGTAGCTCCTTGGAGGCAAAATTCATATGGGATGGCCTTAAAAGACTACATTGTTTAGAGTTTGCATGAAATACAGGACACACAATCAAGTTAATACAATAAGAAAGTGACCTTGGGCGGCGCCTGAGGCTCAGCGAGTAGGGCGCCTGCCCCATATACTGAGAGTGGCGGGTTTGGACCCAGCCCTGGTCAAACTGCAACAAAAAATAGCTGGGCGTTGTAGCGGGCACCTGTGGTCCCAGCTACTCGGGAGGCTGAGGCAAGAGAATCGCCTAAGCCCAGGAGTTGGAGGTTGCTGTGAGCTGTGTGACATCATAGCACTCTACTCAGGGCGATAAAGTGAGACTCTGTCTCCACAAAAAAAAAAAAAAAAAGAAAGAACGTGAGCTCATTGTAAGGCACAGAGGTGGCAGCTTTTGGGGGACTATTAGGAACTCATGTGTCGCCCCACTCTAAGCTTACTTTGCCTTCTTTTCAGGACCTCAGGTCTTGAGTTGTCTCTTTGTGTTTCCCAATTGGTAGAACTTTTTTCCTGTGGGCTTGGCCTGCTGTGTGATACTGCTATCCCATGGCTTCTGTATTTCCATGTCCTCCCATAAATTACTAGTAGACATCACCTATGTTCCTCAATTCAGGCTCTTAAGATCAAAAATCTAATTGGTCCTGGTTTAATCAGCTGTGGCTTAGAGGTGGGTTTGTTATTTTTTGTGTTTTTTGAGACAGGGTCTCTCTATGATTCCCAGGCTAGAGTGTTGTGGCACAATCATAGCTTACTGTAACCACCTTGTACTCCAGGGCTCAAAGGATGCTGCTGCCTTAACCTCCCAAGTAGCTGGGACTACAGGTATGTGCCACCATACCCAGCTTAATTTAGATGGGATCTTGCTGTGCTGTCCACACTGGTCTCAAATTCCTTGCCTCAAGCAATTCTTTTGCCTTGGCCTCACCAATACTAATAATTACAAGTGTGAGTCATCACATCTGGCCCTATATTCTTAACTCTAAATAGGTGACAGTTGTTTTCAGTGAAGGTAGTCAGAGGGCTTATGAGCCACCACAGAAGAGTCTGCTACAGTAGGAACCATAAAGGTAAATGTGATATAACATTAGTCATCGTCTATATCTAGTGAAGATATTTCTCATTTTAAAATGTAATGCTTTGTGGCTTGGTGCCTGTAGCACAGTGGTTACGGCACCAGCTATATACACCGAGGGTGGCAGGTTCAGTCCTGGCCCGGGCCAGCTAAACACCTGCAACAAAAAAATAGCTGGGCATTGTGGTGGGTGCCTGTAGTCCCAGCTACTTGGGAGGCTGAGGCAAGAGAATCACTTAAGCCCAAGAGTTGGAGGTTGCTGTGAGCTGTGACACCATGGCTCTCTACCGAGGGTGACATGATGAGACTCTGTCAAAAAAAAAAAAAAAAATTGTAATGCTTTGCTCACTTCTGTAATCCCAACACTCTGGGAGGCCAAGGTGGGTAGATCGCTTGAGTTGGAGACCAGCCTGAGGAAGAACGAGACCCATCTTTTAACAATAGCCAGATGTTGTGGTGGGTGCCTGCATTACCAGCTACTCGGGAGGCTAAGGCAAGGGAATTGCTTGAGCCCAAGAGTTGACTGTGAGCTATGACGGCACAGCAGTCTACTGGAAGCAAAAAAGTGAGACTCTGTCTCAAAAAAAAATCAGTGCTTTCTAGAGAATGTCACTGTAAGCAAAATCTTGTGACTGCCTTTGTTCAGACATTGACAAAACCATTAATTGAGTAAAGTGAGTGAGAAATGAGCTACATGTGTTTATTAGACAAGTTTAACAAGCTGGACACAAAAGAACAAGGAAATTAGGCTGAGCAGGATGACTCACGCCTGTATCCCAACACTCTGGGAGGCTGAGGCAGGAGAATTGCTTGAGCTCAGGAGTTTGAGACCAGCCTGAGCAAGAGTGAGACTGTCTCAACTAAAAATAGAAAAAAGTAGCCCACTGTCATGGTGGGAGCCTGTAATTCTGGTTACTCAGGGAGGCTGACTGGAATTGAGTCTGAGGTTGCTATGAGCTAGGCTGACGCCACTGTACTCTAGCCTGGGCTCTGTCTCAAGAAGAAAAAAAGACAATGAAATTGGAGGCTGCCTTTTTATATAGAATATGCTCTTGTTCATATATAAAAATGACCGTTTTTTCCTCTTTTTTTTGCCAAATATTGGGTTTTTCAATGGTAGGGATGGATTTTCCTTGATTCCCCCCCCCCCCATGTTTTGTCTGTTCTCTGTATTGGCTTGAGCACAGACTTGTTATGTTCCTACACTGTTTCAGGGTTCTAGTTTGTAGCTTTCCCTTAATTCATTATTGTCAGAAAATAGCTTACTTGTAAGTGAATTGAATGTGAGTTCTTAATTTTGTTTTTTTTGACAGAGTCTCATTTTGTCGCCTTTGGTAGAGTGCTTTGATGCACAGCTCACAGCAACCTCAAATTCTTGGACTTAAGCAATTCTCTTGCCTCAGCCTCCCAGGTAGTTGGGACTACAGGCACCCGCCACAACGTCCAGCTATTTTTGTTGTTGTTGTTGCTGTTATAGTTGTCATTGTTGTTTGGCAGGCCTGGACTGGTTTCGAACCCACCAGTCCTGGTGTATGTGGCTGGCGCTCTAGCCGCTGAGCTACAGGCGCTGAGCCTTTTCCTTTCTTTTTTTTTTAACGAGTCTGGGTCTCACTTTTGCTTGGGCAAGTTTGGAACCCCAGAGCTCAAGCAGTTCTCCCTCCTTGGGCTCCCACAGTGCTGGGATTATAGGCATGAGCCACCATGCCTGGCTAGTTTTTCTATTTTTATTTTTATTTATTTATTTTAGTTTTCTATTTTTAGTAGACAGTCTCGCTCTTGCTCAGGCTGGTCTTGAACTCCTGAGCTCAGGCGATTGACCTACCTTGGCCTCCCAGAGTGCTAGGATTACAGGCGTGAGTCATGGCACCAGGCCGAGAGTCCTTAATGTTTTTTTTTTTTTTATTCGTGTATAGTTTATGGGAAACTATGACTGGTTTTTGGCTGGGGCCAGGTTTGAACCCTCCACCTCCAGTATATGGGGCCAGAGTCCTTAATTTTTAACACTCTTTCCAAAATGCTTGCTTTGACCTTTGGGCGGGGGTGGGAAGAGTATATAAAAGGAAAGGATTAGATCCAAGTTGAGGTTCTGAAAAAGATAAGTTTTGGTGGGATTGTGAAAAATAAGAGCAATAAGATTAACTAGAGGGTGACTTGGTAACCTCAGGAAAACCAGCTAAGGAAACTTTATTTGGAGCCTTTTTTTTCTTCTTTTTTAAAAGATAGGGTCTTGCTCTGTCACTCAGTCTGGAGTGCAGTGGTGAGATACTAGCTCACTGTAACCTCAGACTCTTGGGCTCAAACCATCCTCCCACCTCATCCTCTCAAGTAGCGAGGACTAGGGTGCGTGTTGCTGCATCTAGCTAATTTTTTAATATTTTTGTAGAGGTGGGCCCTTGCTGTGTTGCCTAGGCTTGTCTTGAACTCTTAGTCTCAAGTGATCCTCCTGCCTTGTCCTCCCAAAGTGCTAGGATTACAGGCATGCACTGCCATGCCAGCCTGGAGCCATGTTTGATATCTGAGTAGTTAGGCCTCACACTGCTTGGAACTGTGGGTAGTCTTAGTATTCCGTCTATGCCCAAGGAGCCTGAGGCTCAGAGAATGTAATGAATATGCCCCGGCTGCCTTGGAACTGGCCTTCATATCCAGTTCTTTCTGACTCTGAAGTCTGTCCCCTTTATCACTCTTTTTGGTACGGCAGCCAAGGTGTATGAGCTCTTGGGAGTGCAGAAAGTGAATCTTTTTTTCTGTTTACTTAAAATCATGAAATATTTAGCTTGTAATATTTGCTCCATAAATGTGTGTGGCAAATGTTGCTTGTCTGTGTAACATATTGGACTGAGACTCTGTAGGGAGGGAATTCGGCCAGGTGACTGGCGGGATTGGCCACGCTTAATGTTTAGGGTCTTTCATGGGTACACAGATGTATATTAGAGGCTTTTCACAGCCTTTGTATACAGGGGTGGGGCGTGTCTGCAGCCCCTCCTAGGTATGTATCTCTGTGGCAAAACCAAGTCTGTTTTCTGGCTGGTGTTAATTTTGGAAAAGATTAAACACATACTTTAGCACTTGATGTAATACTGTAATTAGGTTTTAATGGTTTGCGTTAGATGGCTCAGGATTCAAAAAAATTTTCTATTCTAATCTTGAGCATTAGGATATTGTTGACTGGAGTTGGAGTTTCAGTTTGAGCTATAACATCTTTGGTTACACAGTGCTCTAATTTCAGGTCATTGAGGATAGGAAAAATCTGTTGTGTATGTCTTGCACTTAGAAGACCTTGCAGGGTGGCCTGTGTGTAAGGGGCACTTATTCGAGGGTGCTCTTTATTCCAGCCCATGAACTTGTTGGGAAGTATGATGGCATCTTTCTTGTTAACACCCATTTAGGAGCAGCAGAGTTGTGGCTTAATTTCATCCAGGGCTTTGTCTGTGCTAAGTCCTATCACTGACTTTGTTTGGATGGTATACCACATAGTAATAACTCACTTTGGGTACATGTTACTGTGTTCCAGGTACTGTAATTGGCATCTTACTTGGATTCTCATGTTTAATCCTCACATTAACTCTGTGAGGCAGATCTTATTATCTCCATTTTGTACTTGAAGTGGAGTTTTTAAAGAAGTTAAGTCACTTGCTTAGAATCTTGTCCTATAAAGGGAAAAGCCAGAACTCACCCTAATTTGTCTTACTCCAAGGCCCCTGTTTTTAACCACTATAGCGGACTGTGGTTTATAGGTGTTGTTGCTACAGCTAATTGGTGACAGGCTCAGATATCTTTGAGGTTCAAAGCCACTACTCTGGGTCAGCCAGTATTTCTCCTGTTGTCAAGATCCAGGAGGTATTTCTTGCTTCATGAAACTGATGTGGCTATGGTACTGAAAGCCCGTAAACACTGAGATGGCCTGTGCCCTGTGTGAGTTTCTTTTACACTGTGTGTGCATGCCTGCCTATATGTGTTTTACATCATAAGCAGCTTCTTCTTGGCAGAATTTATAGAAACCAGCCAAAACAAGGGTTTTATGATCCTTTCTGTGGCATAAAACTTAAGGCAAAGCCCCTTGGGAAATTCTTTTTTTTTTTTTTTTTTTTGAGACAGTCTCACTCTGTTGCCCTCGGTATTGGTAGAGTGTCCTGGTGTCATAATTCACAGCAACCTCAAACTCCTCCTGGGTTTTGAGCGATCCTTTTGCCTCAGCATCCTGATAAGCTAGTATAAATGCCTGCCAGAATACCTGGCTAGTTTACTTTTTTTTTTTTTTTGGCCAGGGCTGGGTTTGAACCCGCCACCTCTGGCATATGGGGCTGGGGCTGGTGCCCTACTCCTTTGAGCCACAGACGCCACCCTCTGGCTAGTTTACTTTTTTACTTTTTTGCAGTTTTTTGGCTGGGGTGGGTTTGAACCCGCCACCTCTGGCATATGGGCTGGCGCCTTACTCGTTGAGCCACAGGCACCACCCAAGTTTACTTTTTAATTATTGTTCTTCTTCCCTGTTTGGAAATTTGTTCACTTGTTTTCCTTAAGGCATCTTGGGTTGATGCTGAGGTGTGCCTGGAGAGGAGCCCCCAGAAAGGAGTTAGAGTTGACAGAGAATGGGCAGAAAGCACTTCACTCACGCTCTCACACTGTATCCCAAAATGAATTCCTGAAGAGAATCTTTTTTCTCTTCTTTCCCCTTTCCTTTTTTCTTCTCTCCTCCCTTCTTCCCTCCCTACCCTGTTCTATCCCCTTCCCCTCCCTTCCCCATTCCATTCTCCCTCCCTCCCCAGTCTCTCCCTACTCCCTTCCTTCCTCCCCCTTTCCCCCTTCCTCTCCCTTACTCTCCTTTCCGCCTCGTTCCTTTCCCTTCCTCCTCCTTCATTTCCCTTCGTTCCCCTTCCTTTCCCTTCATTCCCCTTCCTTTCCCTTCCTCCTCCTTCCTTTTCCCTTCCTCCTCCTTCCTTTCCCTTCGTTCCCCTTCCTTTCCCTTCCTCCTCCTTCCTTTCCCTTCGTTTCCCTTCCTTTCCCTTCCTTTCCCTTCATTCCCCTTCCTTTCCCTTCCTCCTCCTTCCTTTCCCTGCCTCCTCCTTCGTTCTCCTTCCTTTCCCTTCCTCCTCCTTCCTTTCCCTTCCTCCTTCCTTTCCCTTCGTTTCCCTTCATTCCCCTTCCTTTCCCTTCCTTTCCCTTCCTCCTCCTTCCTTTCCCTGCCTCCTTCCTTTCCCTTCGTTTCCCTTCATTCCCCTTCCTTTCCCTTCCTTTCCCTTCCTCGTCCTTCCTTTCCCTTCCTTCTCCTTCCTTTCCCTTCCTTTCCCTTCATTCCCCTTCCTTTCCCTTCCTCCTCCTTCCTTTCCCTTCCTTTCCCATCGTTCCCCTTCCTTTCCCTTCCTTCCCCTTCCTCCTCCTTCCTTTCCCTTTCTCCTCCTTCCCCTCCTCACCCCAGAGTCCCCACTCTCTTGCGTAGGCTAGGTTAGAGTACATTAGTGTCATTGAATCATCATAGCTCACAGTCACCTCAGACTCCTTGCCTCCCGCATAGCTGGGACTTCAAAAAATTCTATTTTTTGTAGGAATGGGTGTCTCAGTCTATGGCCTACACTGGTCTTGAACTCCTGACCTCAAATGATCTGCCTCAGCTTCCCAAAACTCTAGGATATTATAGGACTGTACTTCTGTTCCAGGCTTTCAAGAGAATCATTTCTTAAACTTTGCTTTGAGCACGTCCCAAAGATAATATTCCCCCTAAAAACTTCCAGTGACAAATAAGCTTAATGCTTCTAGCCTTAGATATCGGTCCTGAAGATTCATAGTGGAGGTTCATGTTAGCACTGGAAAGCTCGGAGAAGCCTTGAGAAAAGAAGTGTGTGTGTTTAACCTAGCATTGCTCAAATTCCTAGACTGTAGACCCCATCTTTCCCCCTTTTTTTTTGGTGGAAATCTTAGTAACAGGAGGGGCATTGCTGGGTAAATATTATTTTAAGCTGTTAATGCCTTTGATGAAATTAATGAAAAATAAGAGAGGGCCTTGTGAAAAATACTCAAGAGTTTTAACCATCTTGCTTTTAATAAAATACTGCAATTGATAAACTGATATAATTAATTCTTTCTTTGTTTTCTATATCAAGAATAGGACTTTTTTTTTTTTTGTAGCGACAGAGTCTCATTTTATCACCTTCAGTAGAGTGCTGTGGCGTCACACAGCTCACAGCAACTTCCATTTCCTGGGCTTAGGTGATTCTTTTGTCTCAGCCTCCGAGTAGCTGGGACTACAGGCGCCTGCCACAATGCCCGGCTATTTTTCTGTTTTGCAGTTCGGCTAGGGCCGGGCTTGAACCCGCCACCCTCAGTATATGGGGCCAGCGCCCTACTCCACTGAGCCACAGGCGCCGCCCAAGAATAGGACTTTTAAATGAGTTTATTTTTAAAATCAGCAGCAGTCAGCATGCTGTGAATGATCAGTTTGGGGGGATGCTCTCAGGCTCATTTTACAGATGAAAGTTCTGTCTCATAGTTCTAAAAATGTTAATAAATTTGTTATCTAGTGTGGATTGTGCATGCTTAGCTAACAATGGTATCATATTGGAGTAAAAGAACAGTTGTGATAAGTACACGGGGAGCTCATTTGTCCCCTCCCTTGGTTGGTGGAAGAGGGTCAGGGCAGGTTTGGGCTGGGGCAGAGACTCACCACTATCTGCATACAGGCAGTTCCCGAGTTACAAACAGCTTGTACTTATGAACAGAGGCTGTTATAGGTAATAGGTAAATGTACCTGTTCCAGCTTACATGCATGTTCAACTTAACAATAAACCCCCAGAACGTATCTTGTTCATAACCCGGGGACTGCCTGTATGGGAAGGCTGTGGTGTGGATGACAGATGGAAGCAGGCTCATTATTAGTAGGATTAAGTGTTGGTGGGAGCAGGTCAGGGTGACGCAGGCAAGGTTTCTGTGTCCACATAGCAGGTGTTTCCACCTCGGTACTGCTGACATTTAGGGCTGGATGAGTCTCTGCTGTGGGGGGCTGTCCTGTGCATTACAGGATGTCAAGCAGTGTCCTTGGCCGCTGCCTCCTAGATGCCAAGAGCATGACTCTCTTCTCAAGTTAGGACAACCAAAGTGTTTTTGGACATTGCTAAATATCATTGGTAGTGGGAAATTGCCTCAGTTGTGGACCACTGACTTCAAAGCCTTGTAGCAAGAACAAGACTTCAAAGCTTTGAGCGGTGAACATTCTGAAAGAAAGCCCTGTACTGAGGGGAGCAGGTGAGCAGATGAGCTGTAAATTCTCTGGAGAAGTATCAGGTATTTCTGACTACTCATTTTCTGTTCCTTGTTTTCGAATGCTGAAGTCTCACAAAATGTTTGCAAGTATTTTTTTTCCTTTGTATTCAAAATTTTAAAAATTGGTGAAATGAATTTGTGAAGAAACAACAAATACTACTGATGGTTCCAAGCATTCTGGGGGACAAAGTCTTCTTTGTAGGATTTAGGGCTTAGGCATAAAAATTTAGAAGGCTTGTTCAGGTAACAAAGGAAAATTACCTTGAAGCTCTCCTTTCTATGGTCAAAACATCACTTCAAATTTAGGAAATCAATACTTTGCTTTGAACTATAATTGTAGAGATTCTAAGCATGGTATATGTATAAAATTTCTTTTTTTTTCTTTTTTTTAAGACAGAGGCTCAAGCTGTCACCCTGGTTAGAGTGCTATGGCATCACAGCTCACAGCAACCTCCAATTCCTGGGCTCGAGCGAGTCTCCTGCCTCTGCCTCCCAAGTAGCTGGGACTACAGGCGCCCGCCACAACGCCCGGCCATTTTTTGGTTGCAGC
>CAUYRH010142111.1:0-36703 GCA_963574655.1 Perodicticus potto | reverse complement strand
AAAGCCTAAAGGGGGAGATGGTAAAAGACCGGGAGTGAAACGGAGAGAGCTTTTCTCTCCCCACTTGAGTTCTCTCTCTCTACCAGGAGGTTTAGTGTTTTCTGTATTCTTTTCTGTAAATAAATTCTGTCTTACCACTGGAAAAAAAAAAAAAAGAAAGAAAAGAAAATGCCATGAAGGTTATGTTAAACAGTTTGATGAAAACATTTCAGATTGTATATGAAACCAGCACATTGTACCCCTTGATTGCACTAATGTGTGCAGCTGTGATTTAATTAAAAAAGAAGAGTAAAAATGAAAAAAAAAATTTAGCATAGAAAAAAAAGACTTTTCATTTTCAAGTTACATCTCTATCTCTTGTATTTTTACTTGTAGTTTTTTGAAGAAAGCAAGGTCTTCTAGAGTTTCATATAGAATTTTTCTCATTAAATTGCATGCTTTAAATTCTATGTTCTTCTGAAATGAAAATTTGTAAAAATACTGAGAAGAAACATTTGATACCTAATATTGTGTATTTCCATCAGGAAACACATATTTTTAACAATGTTAAGAGCCATTGGTATGGTTGCTAGTATTTATTAATTCATTATGCATTGCAGATGGTAATATTCTAATTCAATTATTTCTTCTTCATTTATTTGTTGAAATACTTCTATACAGAGAAACTTCTGAATCAGTATTTGGTTACCTTGAGATAAAATTTGTGTTGGAAGGTAGAATAAATTCTTTTTATTATATATCATTTTTAAAATAATGAGTTGCTTCCTGAGCATTCTCCATAAGTAACAAAAAAAATGGGTTTTTCTTTAGTAATGAATTAGCATATGTATAATTTATTGCAGGTAATCATCATTATAATTCTTATGGGTGTTTATGCTCAACTAACCTTGTCTGTGACCATCAGGACCCCTTAAAACTGGCTCATTGTGTTCTTTGACATAACCCTTGATATTGCTATTCTTTGCATGCTCTATCACTTTTGAGTATGTTGCAAAATATTTCAGAATCATCTTTTCTATTTTTAGTTCAGATCATTAACTCTCCTGATTCCCTTGAGCTAAGTAGGTGACTTTTATGTTTGTGGGGGGAAATTCGTTCAGGTGATGAAAATTTTATAAGAATAAACTTCCCTAAATTACATATAGGGCTAAATATCTTAATAGCATGACTGTTCAAAGAAGTATGAATTCATTTTCTCATTATGCACTAAAGATTTTTACCTTCTCTACCCTTCAATATTATATATATACTCATATGCATTTGCTTTGAGATATTTATTAGGCTTCATTTTTTCCTCCTTTCCTTCCCTCTCTCCTTCCTTCTCTTATTTCATTATTCCACCTTGGCTTTATTTATAAATCACAAGATGATCTAAACTTACTTTATTCCAGCAATTTTTTAGCACCACTTACTGAATCTTTTTTCCCTAGTACTTTAACATTATATCTTACTGATATGATACAATTTTTTCATGTCGGTTTTGAAATTTTGTTCAATTCTTTAATTGATATTCCTTTTCTGAAACCTCCATTATCTTAATTTTTGGAAAATTATTGTATAGTTTAGTAGTATAAGTACTTCCTCGTTGTCATTGTTTTAAAATATTTTGATGTCTACCTTTCCTAACTGTCCTTCCAAATGAAATTTAATCTTTTGTTATGTTGATTGCTGTGAGATTTTGAAAAGTATTGTAAATCAATTTCTAGACAATATTTGGGATGAAAAGTGTATATCACTTCAGGGATAATTAGAATTCAAGCAATTTGAAAGTCTTTATTAGCATGGTATATTTTCTCTTTTATATAAATCTTAATGAATGGCCTTTAGAAAAGCATAATTTTGTCATGTTTATTTTTAGGAAATATGCATTTTCAATGCTAATGAAGATTAGAATTTATTTTCACTGTCTATCAGTATATAGAAAAACTAATTTTGGTGTAGATATTTTATAAAAAACTACTTTATGTTTGGAGCGATTGTCCTCAAGATCACCTTTCGTTTGGCCTGATTAGGACCCTATTGGAACACTCATGAAATCCAAGCATAAGTTAAAACAGTTATTTTCTACTGCCTACTGAGGGTTTAGATTTAATCAGATTATTAAGCAACTCAACTTCCTGCCCAGATTTGATCAAGTTTTAAATAAGAAAACAGGTCTCTTATGCTATTTTTATTTGTACTCTTATTTTATTTTAACCTTATATCCAACATTCATAGAGGAGCAATCATTTAAAATACAGGGAAAGAAGTATCCATTGATTTCTAAGCTGGTATTCAGTCACCTATTAAATTAATAGGTCTGAATTGTCAGCATGGACGATTTCCACTACAGGGTCTGTGCCAGATAGAAAAGACTTGTTAACCCAGATAGATAAGAAAGTATGTTTACCACGGCAGACCTCCCTGCTTTGCTTGAAATTTAATGCTATTGTATAATGCACAAAAATTGACCAGTATAAAGTTTTTAAAAATGGTTTCTATAATCTTAGGTTTTCACTGAAGTATAGACCCACCAGAAAGGAAGACAGTCAAATTAACTACTAATCTATGATACTTGCAGAAAATCTATTATTTTATAAATTTAAAAATGCATAAACCTTGAATGTGTATGGAATACATTATACAAATAAGTATTTCATGCCTTCCTTCTTTGTTCTTATGTATTTATTCATTATAATAAATTTTACTGTGTATATTAAGCTGGAAAAATGATGTATTTAATGGAATATATATTTGTGTATATACATATAGTTAAAATGGTTATCATAGTGAAGCAAATGAACATATCTAATCCATCATCTCACATAGTTACCCATTTTTTTTGTTATTATAGAAAGAGCTGCTAAACTCTACTCTTTTAGCAGGAATATCAAATATAGAATGATATTATTAACTACAGTCCTCATATTTTACATTAGATCTCTGGACTTCTTTATCATACATAGTATCTACTACTTTGTAACCTCTAGTCTATATCTCCCCCATTTTCCCTTCTCCTTATCCCTAGTTAGTTTTCTACCTCTGCATATCTCACTTTTTTTTTTTAAGATTTTACATTAAGTAAGATCTGACTTTTTTTACTTAGCATAATGCCATCCTTGTTCCTTGTCACTGTAACCTTAATAATTTTGTATAGTGAAAGATGGTATAATAGTCATCATTATGAATTGTTCTTTAAGTACATATGTTTTGAATATTGAATACATACTAGTTGCCATGCTGTAAACTGAACTCAAGGATACAAGCCAGGTAAAAGATACCACCTTGCTTTCCAAAGGCTTACGATTGATTGGGAGAAATAGATAAGAAAATTAGTAACGATAACAGTGTGATAAGTATAGTGAGAGAAGCAAGGATAAAAGAATGAGAAGAAGCATCTCAACTAGGATGAAGGAACGAGGCCTCCTACTCAAAGAAATGATAGATGAACTAAGTCTTGGATGTCAAATAAGAAAAAAACAAATAAAGAGAGGAAAAGTGGACTTTTCCAGGAATAAAATTGTGTCATTCTTCTACGGGAATGGTAGTCTTATGGAACGATTTAACCAACAAAATGATACTATGACAATAGCAATTGAGACAGAATATCATAGTTATTGTGTATAAATTGCATTAAGAATCTGAGTTTGCAAAGGAGTAACTGCGGGTATTCAAAGCAGAGCATTATATACAAGGAATAATGAAGAGATGATATTTTTGATGAAGAAACTCATTGAAGAATTGAATTTAGCAATTAAAAATTTATGAGAAATTAAAATTGATTCATAATCTGAGACTTTGGTATTTATTTGGAAATAACAGAATGAATGGCTAAAATTGACAAAGAGGGCTGATGGGCAAAGAAGGTGGAATCAATAGTGGATATATTGAATTTGGGCTTTCTTTCTCTGAAAGCTTATTATAGTAGGCAACATAATGATCCCTCAAATGTCCACACTCTAAGTCCCCAGAACCTGTGACTAAGTTATATGACAAAGCAAACTGAAGTTGTAGATGAAATTAAGATTGTTTATTAACTGACCTTAAAAGAGGTAAAGCGTCTTGATCCTGATTTATTCACATGGGACCAATGTAATTACAAATATTCTTAAAAGAAGATGAGGAAGAAGTGAGTCCGAGAGAGAAGACTATACTTCCCCTCATTCCCTTGCTAGCTCTGAAAATGGAGGAAGGGGGCTACAAACTGAGGATTGTGATTAGCCCCTAGATGCTGGGAACCACTTTCAGTTTACATACAGCATGGAAATGGTGATATTAGCACTAAGGCTACAAGAACTGAATTCTGCCAAACAACCTAAAATAGGGGTAAAGGTTTTCTTCCCTAGAGCCTCAAGGAAGGCACTGCCAATGCCTTAATTGTAGTCCAAAGAAACTCAGACTTACTAGATCAAATTGTAAAATAACAAATGTATTGTTTTAAGCCACTTTTTAATTGTAATTTCCTATGGCAGCATAGAAAACAAATGCACAAGAATATGCAACCAAAAATAAATGAAAATGAGGCTTAATCATTAATGCATTCACTCTCACTCTATTTTCTTTTTGTAATATGTATATAATTATTTCATTGTCCATTATCTTTTACACATATTTAAAATATTTTCAATAAAAAACTACTTATACTTTTGAAAATTTTAAGTTTTAGAAATACTAACTTTAAAGTATAAAAATCATCCACAGTGGCATGAACGATCTGGAGCTTCCTAGAGAGAGTCAAGGTCGGCACCGAGGCCATGCAATGACAGGGCTGCCCAGAGTGTTTATTCAAGGAAGAGAATTTTTAGTTTCATCTGTTTTTACACTAGTTTTATGTCTTTGTTTATTTGGAAAATTTTTTTGGAACTATTTATTTATTTTTATTGAGGTGAAATTAACATAAAATTGGCCATTAAAGTGAACAATTCAGCAGCATTTAGTACATTTACAACATTGCACAACTACTACTTCTATGTAGCCCCCAGACATTTCAATGACCCCAAATACAACCCTCTACTCATTAACAATTACACTTCGTCCCCCACCCCCATTCTCAGACCCTCACAACCGTTCATCTGCTTTCTATCTCTATGAATTTACGTAC
The DNA here is from genome assembly GCA_963574655.1 of Perodicticus potto. Lineage (NCBI taxonomy): Eukaryota > Metazoa > Chordata > Mammalia > Primates > Lorisidae > Perodicticus > Perodicticus potto. The sequence goes on along the minus strand of CAUYRH010142111.1, from coordinate 31,623 downwards.
TCTGGATGTAGGTAAATTGAATGGAACCACACAATATGTGACTTTTGTGTCTGACTTCTTTCACTTAGCATAACATTTTCAAAGTTCATCCATGTTGTTGCAGGCATCAACACTTTACTCCTCTTTATGGCTGAATAATATTCTATTATATGTGTGTACTACAACCTGCTTTCCCTATTATTTGTTGATGGATCTGTAGGTTGTTTCCATTTGCCTATTGGGAACAGTGCTGCTATGAACATTTGTGTATGAGCATTTATTTGAACACCTATTTTAACTTTTTTTTAATTTTCAGATTAGTATGCAGGCACAAAATGATTACATTACATTGTTTGCGTTTGTTAGGTAAAGTTCAAGCCATAGCTGAGCCTTTCACCCAGGGGCTATGCTATATAGTCTTACGTTGTGCTAATTAGCTGAGAGTTTACCACCCCTCTCCTTCCTTCTCTCTCTCCTTTCTCTCCTCCTGCCTCCCTCCCACTTGAATTAAATTGTGGTGATTTTTAATGCAATAAAAAGAAGGTCATTAACAAATATAAATAATAACTACCATGAAATGATTGCTTACTCAGACACTGGATTAAGCACCTTGTATGAAGTAGCTTAGTTCTTCCTTCTAATGTCCTTTGAGGTAGGCATCTGTTTTTTGTTTTTTTTTTATGTAGTTCTAAAGGATTTATTCACAAAGATCTCTGCATATAGCACATAGAATACCTAACAATCGTAAGGTGAAGGCCACAGGACTTCCCTGAAGTAGACATTGTTAATTTCTGTTTAAGAAATTTGAGGTTTCAGAGTCAGTATTCAAACTGAGATCTTCCCTTAGTCACTTTGGACTGTGTTTTGTTTCCAAGTAGAGAAAGCTACTGAATTCACAGCCAAGAAAGCCAGTCTGACAATGGCAGTCCTGTCTTTCTTTGCTAAGATCTCAGGCTTTAATCACAATAACAAACAAAAATTTTGCATTTTCAAGAATGGTTGGAGGTGAGCTCAGTCTGGGTAGAGTAACAACCACAGAAGCAAATTTCATTTGAGTCCAGATTATTCACAACAGCAGCATGGTCCTATGTTGAATTTTGCTCTTGTTTAAAAATTAACTTTAGTTCCCTTCTCCCTGAGATTATTGGAGTGGGTCTAATTGTATAGGTGTATGTATGTAATTACAATAAATGATCATTGTAAATTGTGTCCATTTGTTTTGAATGGTAGCTGTAATATGAATAATAAATCTATGACCTATTTTCACAAACCACTTACCTATTATTATTATAAAAACTGCTCATCCCCTTTCAATTTCTCTATCCTGGCTCTATTTGATTTTCCATTTCTTAAGAGCACCTGACAAACAATGGGGCAGGAAAAAAGCTTCAAAAAAATTAGTTAGTTCCCTTTAACAATTGAGGAAAACATCAACAGTTAAACACGTACTTTCTTAGGTCAAAAATTCACTTGTTATATTTTTAAAAACAGGTATTATCTAAGTAGAACCAAGGATTAAAAACTTTTATTGGTTTTAATGACTTTTATATCCAATAGCACAAACAACAGGGGATATTTGTCCCTTTTTTAAAAAAATGAAATAAAATCACTCTTGGAGCAAAGAAAAAAATTACTGAAAGGGATATATAGACAAACATTTCAAATGTACGATGTTTATAGTTCTTTGTAAAATGGAAAGAAATCACTTCATTACTAGTAAAGTAGGCAAATTAATTCTGAGGGGCTATAAAGAGCAGGTCAAATTATTATGACCCACTAAAGCTAATGGATAAAATAAAACATTGTAAAAATAGAATATAGCAAGACAGATCCAGCATGCCAGTATTCCAAGGCAATTGTCAGCTTCTTAGTGTTCGATAGCCAGATGATTGGGCAAGGCATGCTCAAAACATCAAAGGATACCTGAGTGAAGACATCCTTATCTTTTATTCAATGCACATAAATTTTGCATTTTGGGTTGTATTGATTTTCTGAAAAATAAAAATCTAGGAATTATTGGGACATTTCTGCCTGTCCTACTTCACTGTTTACATGAAGCTATATTGCACAAAGTTATTTAAATAAAATGATACAGGAGGTTAATAGGATGATATTTCGGGGGAGGGGGGCTGAGGACGTCTTGTGAAGTGTATTCCCTACTCTGAGGTACATTAAAACTATCTGCAAACTGTTATAAAACTTCTAATCAATGGACTTCACTACTGACCTGTTATTAATAAAAGTGAATAATCTGAGATGGGGCTTTACAATAGTGACACAATTTCTCAAGTGATTGTTGTCTTTTACACATTATCTGTTTACATTAAGGCAACTTTGAATGAGAACTCACTCTCTTTTGGACTCTAAAGCAAGAAAAGGATATTAATAGTTCCTGTCAGTAAGCTTTTGAAAAATTAACATCAGCATTTCTATGGACTCTAATGTGTATTTTTCATAAGAAATACAAACTGATCTATTTTTCCTGTCCTTTGTAGCTATGAAAAATAATTTACTACAATGAACCTTCTGATATCTTTAAAAGACTTACTTTAGGTCTACTGTGTATGTCTATCAGAGCCTAAAGCAAAATAACAAAATTATTTTAACCATTCTTTAAGATTCTGTTTTCTAAGGCATCTTTTTTACTCCCTTTACAGTGTTCTTATAGAGCATGTTGACCCTCTGGTTGAACAACTAAAATTTTCATGTAGTTGTTTACATTTAGGCTCACATATCTATTAGCAAGAGTCAAAACAGGACTCTGTAGAAATTATACCACCAATACCTAAACTATTTTATTCATTTTATAAGATGAGAAATAGCGTTGTTGGCTCTGACACAGTTAGAACCCACTTGTGAGGATCTCTCGAAAGTCATGGAAATGTGTTGCATTGAATTATTTTCAACTTTCTTGGCCTATGAATACTCTAAAATACCCTGACCTTGAATTACTACCACCATTTCATTTAAGAAGAAGCATATTGGGATCTCTCTAAATATGTAGAAATAATTTCGTGTTTCTGATAGAAAAAAATGTATGTGTTATTTGGAGGACACCAATTCAGATTTTCTGATTCAAGTGTTTCATTATCTTTGAAAGACTTTATACTCCTTGTAAGGTGTATGTCATTGTTAAACACACAAATTCTATCCTGTCTGGTGCAAATCAATTGTCTTCCTTCTATGTGGTAGAAATCCTAGTTTTTTTCCTTTATTTGCACATTTATTTCAATATTCCTGAGCTGTAATTATTTATGTTTTCAGATTCTCTTTGAATAACATCTGCCTGGTTCCATTGTGAGTTAAATACAATCTTTACCATGTGTTCTTTTTCACTGGCGAGTTATAAATTTACTTTTACTGAAAATTCTCTCTTCACATCTATTATCTAGTGTGAATTGTGTATGTTTTAAATTTTATTGACACTAATTAGATAACTCTGTGTCAAATATGTGCAGGCTTTCATTGTCTAACTTTTAAGGGGCCAAGCCTCTTAAATATTATATTGCATATTCGAATTCAGTTTCATAAAAGGGCAAAAGAACTTGAATTGCAAATGGCTGAAAGGGCAATCCTAATTAGATTTTGATTCAAGCAAATTAACTACTTGGAGATGGCATTTAGTCATGAGTTCATTGGAATTATCCTTTACTTCATATCTATACTTTGATCTCTGTCTCCCATAATGCCTTTTCCAAACTTTCATCCCACCCCGTAAGCCCTAAACTTGAATGCCTTCTTTCATGCTAAGGAAAAAATTAGCTTCTCTTTTCACAAACAAAAGCAAGGCTCTTAGCCCTCCTATTTCTCATGATTATAATACCTTGAAATATAGGCATTATTCTTCATTTTCATATATATGATCAGAAATTTGGAGACTTTAACTTATTCAAAGCCTGCATATATTCCACCACAGCTCACATGGGCCAGAAGTTATATTCTCACTATCTAAGTTTTCTAGAGCTGCCATAACAAAATACTACAGACTTGGTGGCTTAAACAACATACATTTATTTTCTTATATTTCTGGAGACTGGAATTTTAAGATAAAAGTATTAGCAGACTCAGCTTTGGTGATTTTCCTATGTCCTAAACTCTTCTCCTTACAACACCAGTCAGATTAGATTAGGGGCCACTCTAATGGCCTCATCTTAATTAAGTTACCTGTTTAAGGGCTTTTCTCCAAATGCAGTCACATTTGGGGGCATAGGTGTTGGGGCTTCAACATATGAATTTGGGGAGACACAGTTTAGTCCATGATATTCAGACCCTACTTCCCTACATCTCATTTAAAAGAAGTAGTAGTCTTGTTTCTAACTGTAACAACTCAAAGAAACTGTTTTATTGGGCATCATTAATGTTATTTAATACTTTTCAATTTGAAAGAAGTCAAAATTCAATTTTTATACACATAAAAGCTGAAAAACAGTACAGAGGCTTCTCTTATACCTCTTACCCAGCTTTCCCTAAGGCAGAAATCTTATACAATGTATTGTATAAATATTAAAATAAAGATTTTAATTTTGTTATAACAATATTAATAAGGGCAGGGGCCTCCAAGTCCCCATCTTGGTGCTGCCTGCTTTAATCCAGTCTGGAGTAATTTCTCATACCCGGGGTGGAGGAAACTTCCTACTAATCTTCCAATCAGAACTTAGCAAGACAAAAGGATGTGCAAGACTCTCCAGCTTAGCAACAGGTAAAATAGTCTTGAAGGTGACATAGAACACCCTTAAGATTAATTATCACATCATTAGCTTAAATATACAGTGTGGTGCACACTCCCCGATGAGCTGTCAGACAGGCTCCTGGGAGGTCTGCCTGCACAATAAGACTCAGGTCCCAAGGTCTCTGAATCAGGAGGTAGGCCTGACCTAGGCGGTAAGAAAGGCAACCACTGGGAGTGACATTTACCTCTTTGCCTACTTGCTGTGGCAATAAAGATCCATTGTCTGTCTATGATGAAGGTATTTTCCTCTGTAAACCTCTGTCTTGCTCTGTAAGTCTATCTTTATCTTCCTCAGTAAACTTTGTTTCATGCTTCTGTTATTTTGTGGTATTTGGTCATTTTTGACCATAAGCACTACAAAATTCTAGGACACAGGCAGCCACCTGAAACCCTGACATTTTAGGATGCAGGCAGCTGCTTTGCAACCCAACAGCAATCCATATTATCAACATGTATCATCACTGGCAATATTATTCTTGATTATTTGGCATAGTAGGTTCACAGGGCTGCTATAATCAATTACCAAAAAGTTCCTGGGTCAAAAACACAAAAATTTATTCTATAGTTCTGGAGGCCAGAAGTCCTAAATAGTGGTGGCACAGTTGGGTCCTTGTAGAGACTCAGAGGGAGAGTCTGTTTCAGCCCTCTCTTCTAGCTTCTGATGGCAGCTGGCGATTCTTGGTGTTCTGTGGCTCATCAATGCTTTCAGTCACATCTCTGCCTCTGTCTTCTCATGGTCTTCCTCTGAGTCTGTCTTCAATCTCTCTCTCCTTATGAGGACACCAGTACAATTATAGATTGAGTAACAGCAATGCAGCAATGCTTTGAGAAATGCATCATTAGGCAATTTTATCACTGTGTGAACATTATAGAGTATCCTTAAATTCAAATGGTCCAGCCTACTACTTACCCAGGCTACATGACATAGCTTATTGCCCCTGGGCCACAGACCTACGCATTATGTTACTGCACTGACTCCTATAGGCAACTGTAACACAATAGTCAAAATTTGTGGATCTAAACATGAAAAAAAATCTACAGTCAAAACATGGCATAAAGGATTATAAAATGTCTATATTGTATAGGGTACTTAACAAGAATACAGCCTACTCTGGGTGAGTCAGTGAGTCAGTGGTGAGTGTATGTGAAGGCCTAGAACAGTCATTACTGTGCACTACTGTAGACTTGATAAATACTGCACGCTTAAGGTACACCAAATTTATAAAACATATATTTTTTCAATAATAAATTAACCTTTGCTTACTATACACTTTAACTAGAAGAATCTTACAATTTTTTAAAATCTTTTTGACTTTTTTGTAATAATACCATAAAACACAAGCATTGTACAACTGTACAGAAATGTTTTCTTTCTTTATATTTTATTCTATAAGCTTTTTATTTTTAAAGTTTTAAAAAGTTTTTTGGCTTTTTAAAGTTTTTTGTTTGTTTGTTTGTTTGTTAAAGAAATGCACATTAGCCAAGGACTACACAGGCTTGAGATCATTCATATTACAGTCTTCCACCTCTATATCTTGTCCTATTGGAAGATTTTTGGGGACAATAACATGTGCGGAGCTATCATCTCTTGTAATAGCAATGCCTTCTAGAATATCTCCTAAAATCCCTCACTGAGTCTATTTTACGGTTAACTTTCTACCTGTGAATAGAAGGATTACCCTCTAAAATGGTGATTAAATAGTATAGTATAGTAAATTCATAAACCAGTAGCATAGTTATTCTTATCAAGTACTACATACTCTACATAATTATATGTGCTATACTTTTTTTTTTTTTTTGTAGAGACAGAGTCTCACTTTATCACCCTTGGTTAGAGTGCCATGGCATCACACAGCTCACAGCAACCTCCAACTCTTGGGCTTAGGCGATTCTCTTGCCTCAGCCTCCCGAGTAGCTGGGACTACAGGCGCCCACCACAACGCCCAGCTATATGTGCTATACTTTTATAGGAATAGCAGGAGTGTAGTTTTGTTTACAACAGCATCACCACAGACCTGGAAGTAATGTATTACACTATGACTTGCCAATGACTAGAATGTCACTAGGCAATAGAAGTTTTTCTGCTCCATTATAATTTGATAAGACCATTGTTCAATATGCACTCTGTTCTTGAGTAAAATGTTCTCCTGCAGCATGTAAGTGTAATTACATTCAGGGTCCACCCTAAATACAGCATGATCACATCTCAAGATACTAATTGCATCTTTGAATACCCGATCTCTAAACAAGATCACATTTGCAGGTACTTGGTATTTGAAGTTGGAAATATTTTATGGGGAGTTACATCAACCTAGAGCTAATTGTTTTTTCTTTGTAATTAGTAACCACCTTGGGGAGATATTCTGAGACCATATACCTATCTTATTTCTCCACAGACTTTTAACCCACTCATTTTAGCAGCCATCAGTTGATCTCACCTGAGACAAATATTACTGTGGAATTCTATAATGATTTTTTATTGCTCTCTTTCCTCCTATATTCATTAATTAGAAATCCTTCACAATAAAATACCATATTTATGTTTACATTATCTATCATCATTTATCTATTTATTTATATCAGTATTGTGATTGCCAGATTTTATAAAAACTGCAGAATACTAACATATTAATATCAGCTAAGCTGTGAATACATTTTTAGTGCAAGTATGTTCCACGCACATTTGAAACATACGTTAAAAAAACATTTATTGTTTGGTTTCAATTAAAATTTAATTGTGTATCATATATTTTATCTGGCGATTCTATTTGGTATAGACATGTAATCATGAGTGTTATTTTATAGGGGTTGTAATCCAGTACTGTAATTATTTATTTTCTTGCTCATATCTTTTTAGCTTGGGCCACAATGAGGACTTTCAGATGGACTTCTGAACAATTATAGTATGATTCTATTATTTTAGATAGTTTTATTATTTTTTTGGCCACCACAGAATGCTCTAGGTTTTTCTTTTATATTCAATGCTGAAGGTCTGAAATTAGCCACTTCTTTAAGGAATCCTAGCTTCTTTCAGTGAGGAATGGCATGGTAAAACCAAGATATGGGAAGGTGTGTTTATTGTTTCCAGGTCTTCTCAGCACCCAGATGTCAGTGACATACACATGCACATCTATCTACCCATGATAGGTACAACAATGTCCTCCTAAAGCTGTCCACATCTTAATACTGAGACTTTGGTAAATACATTATATAAGGCAAAAAGGACTTTGCAAATGTGATTACATTAAAGATCTTAAGAGTGGGAGATTATCAAGATAAACCCAATGCAATCACTTGCATTCCTAAAAGGGAAATTTGGGAACAGAAAAGATCAGAATCAGAAAGAAATTTGAAAATAATATGCTGCTGGCTTTAAAAATGGGGTAAGGAGACCACAAGCCAAGGAATGTGGACATCCTGTATAAGATGAAAAAGCAAGGAAACAGATTTCCCCCCAAGATCTTCCAAAACAGAATGCGGCCCTGTGAACATCTTAATGTTAACCCAGTCCTTTTGGACTCAATCTCACCAGAACTGTGAAATAATGAATCTGTATTATTTTAGCCCACCAGCTTTATGCCAATTTGTTACAGTAATAATAGAAAACTACTACAATACCTGTGTCAATATTTTAAAAACATGAGTTCATGTTGCTTTCCCCAATTCCAATCCAACACCTCAGAGTTCATTCATTTTTCCCCTCTTTTTTTATTTGTAACTTCTTTCTTCAACAATGCAAAGCCAAGCTAGCATGATTTACTTACAAAATGTTTACTTATATGTTCAATCCAATATATATGTAAATTAATTTCAAAGTTTTCAATCCATACCTCTCAAAGAAGCACATCTACTAACTGTAGTAGAAAACTTATGTGTAGTGCATTTTGAATTTAGTTTTATAATTTCTAGTGAAAATACTATTTTCCAAAATAAATTTGGTTATTTATTTTCTATTATACCATGTTGAGTTGGCTGTGTTATTCATTTACATATTTGTCATCAGTTAGGTTTATTTACTTGAGTTTGTAGTTCATTTTGGCCTCCATCCTCTACTCCTGGTTGTTTTTTTATACAGTAAAATTCACTCTTCATCGAATATTAGTCTATAAATTTTGATATATGGATTAGGTTATGTATCCTCCAAAGCATATAACATATAGCAGTTCCATGAAACCAGCATTTCCTTGTCTTATGTATTTGTAGTTAATCCCATTCCTTATCACTTACCACTTGGAACCATGCATTTGTTTTCCATTATTTTAATTTTGCCATTTCCAGCATGTCATAAAACCAAACTCATCAATTTATAGCTTTTGAGGTCTGTCTAATATTTTCTTAGTGCATTTAAAATTCATTTATTTTATTGTGTGAATCAATGATTTATTCCATTTAATTGTCCATAGTATTCCATTGTTTGCACATACAGTCACCTGTTGAAATATTTCTGGATTGTTTCCAGTTTTGAGGTAGTACGCATTAGGGGTTACAATATATTTATAAATAATAAGTGTCTTTCAAATAATATTTATCACTTCAGTTGCAATGAAAGGATCTTATGGTACCATGTTCCCAATTCTTTACTCCTACCTATTGTTCTTTTTTTTTCATATATTTTGTTTTTATATTAGGCATAACTCCATAAAGTGTTGCTACCAATTTTCCTTTAGACAATTACTAACTTTTAATAGAATACAAAACAGGTAATAAAAGGACTTACTTAACCTTATTTGACTTCCAAAACTGTCTGTATGTCTGTGTAAATATCATTTTCCATCTATCATATTCCTTCTTCTGGAAGAATTAACTTCAATATGTTTTGTGAATTTTGTGTGCTGCTAATAATAATTCACTGTTTATGTTTGTCTAAGAAGGCTTTATTTCTGTTTTATTTTTGAAAGTGATGTTGTGTAGTTTAAGATTCTAGATTTTATTTATTTTTATTTCAAAATATTAAGGGGCTACACAAGTTTTGGGTTACATGAAATGCTTGTGTAATGGTTGAGTCCCAGCTATAAGTATGACAACCACACAGATAGTATTCATTGTATCCATTAGGTTTTTCTTTGCTGTCTTTCTCCCCTTATCTCCCACTTTATTTCACTGAATTTTATAGACAATGTGTATGCCCGGTAATAATGAAAGCTCCCAATAAGAAGCCTCAATTTAGTAAAGATAAAGCTTATGAATGGGAGATATATTTGAGACAATGGGAGATAATGGGAGAAATATTTGAGCTCTGCTAGGTCAATTATCTGTAGAGGAAGCCCTGAGATTTTTGATAAGGGCAGGAAAGAAAAAGAGACAGAAAAAATGAAAGAAAATATAGATCTCATTTCTCTGGGATATAAAGTGTGATATACTTTTTATAAAACATTTTCTCATTGCTTGTCATAATAATATTTTATAGAAATATGTAGTATATTTGGTTTCAGAAAGTAATTTGGTGCTATCTTGTGTCACCTCCCATGTGTCATATTTCATGTTTTAAACACATCATATAAAATATGTATAGCAGAGTGCTAAGTATTTATAAGGTATAAGTATTATGCGTTCATCTATAGACATACACACGAAACTACTCACTAGGATTACTTTAACCATGTAAATGAGATTGAGGGTTGAAAGGAAAGTTTTACTCATAATTTATGTACTTCTATTTTGTATTCTTTGAATGTTGTTTTACTTCTAACATGTACATTGATTAGGTCTCTTTAAAGTAGAAAAATTGTGTTTTCAAAAATTAAGTATCTTAAGAATTTGTCAAACTGGCATTTTCTCCAATGTGCAAGCAATACTGCACCAAAAGGTTATAAATTCTGATTTCTCAGACTGTGTATAATGTTCATTATCTAGGTCTAGAAGCATTGGAAACTGTAGATTGTTTTGTTGTATTGTCATTGTATTTTAAAATAACATAATTATCCAGATCTATTGTTAATCATTTCAAATAATCATTCATTAAATTATTATTCTATATTTACTGACAGATAAAATAATGACAGAAACAAAGAATGTATTAGTAAGTACTGCTGTACTGCTGACATGTGATATGGAACTAACCAATTAAGGATATGTAATACATGTTTCTTTAAAAATTAGGGAAATAGTATTCAGAATACCGTTCTTTTCCTATTTTGTTAGATGTTGCATTGCAAATTTTAAAATTTGTTAAGGAATCCTTCTAGTCCATCCGGATCCATCATTGAATACTATATCATTGCTGCGTCTCACTCTAATGATTTAGTGGACTTATAAATCATTACAAACACCAACTTGGCTGATGATGCATTTGAGTAATACATCATGAGAAAAGATGCTCAGATGATCTATTACTCCAAAGATGGCACCGTGTGGAATGGAATCCAGGAACACTTCTAGGTACTGCATAAAGTGCTTAAATGCTTCTCTAGAGAGGGCTACATAAAAAAAAAAAAAGACACTATCTTTTGGCTAAGATTTAATAAATCATTAAATATCTCGTAAGACTTCCAATATAGTATTTATCCTTATAAGTAGACATTCAGAAGAAATATAACATCTTATAGACTGGAAATTATCCTTTTTCTTCATTAAGAAATATAGTTATGAAACATTTTGGACTCTCATTGAATATTAATTTTACACATCTCGGTGATGCTATGTAAGACAATATAATATAGAAATATTTTTATCATCAATATTAATCATCATCTTGCATAGTCTAAAACAACAATCCTAGAATAATGTGACTCTGGAGATACATTTACAATCACTATTAACCAAGAGCCATATGACTGCTGTATGAACAGTAGTCTTTAAAATAACAGCATAAAAACAAGAAGTTCTCAGACATCTCTAAATTGAATGAGTCTTATGTAGTTTATGAGTCATAGTTTATTAATCTTCTAATATTTAATTGTCAAGTATTATTCTACACTATTAATTTTTATGTGAGAAATTGTGTATTTTTTATACTAACTCATTAGGTACTAGATTTAAATTTTAAAATTGAAATAGATAGGGCTTTGATCTCTCTGTTTTATTTCAGACAGAGCCTGAAGCTGTGACCCTGGACAGAGTGCTGTGGCATCACAGCTCACAGCAACCTCCAATTCCTGGGCTCAAGAAAGTCTCTTGCCTCTGCCTCCCAAGTAGCTGGGACTACAGGCACCCGCCACTATGCCCAGCCATTTTTTGGTTGCATCTGTCATTGTTGTTTGGCAGACCCGGGCTGGATTCGAATCTGGCAGCTCAGGTGTACATGGCTGGCACTTTAGCCCATTGAGCCACAGGTGCCAAGCCTGATCTCTCTGTTTTAACAAAAAGAATCAATCTGGCAAACTAAATAAGCACCTTTGTATGCTTTTAATATTTGTGTAAAACATTACAGTCATAATCTTACACCAAAGTTTTACTCTATGATGCGAAGGAGACTTCTGAGGTTTGCAGATTTTTTTCCCTCTGATGATTCTGCTGCACATTTAGGTTTATCAAACACTTTTCTGAAAAGATCTCACTGCTTTGGCTTTTAGAAAAATTGTTCCTATAGTCCCAAAGGAGGAAAAAAAATATTTTGTTGTCCTCCAATGTACTCTTACTCCCATCCTGCCTAAGCCAGGACCCATCTGAAATCTGCCCAAAACTGGTAGGTGGAAAGTATATTCATTCTTTTCATATTCATTCTCACTCTACTCCAAAAGAAATATCTGACTCCTTGACAGAACGTAGATTATATTAGGCAGAATATATAATTTTTAAGCATGTGAGTTATGCAGTGTTGTATCACACAAGGTGTACCCTTACACTTCAGCTCCTATGCTATTTAGCCCTAATTATTTCTCTTATATTGGAGAAGGAAAAGGCAGCTTGACTCACCCTCCCTGCAATAGTCCAGTCCCTCTCACAGTCTCCTGCCAGTACATAACACATCTCTTGAGAATAAATAATTTTCAAGCATAGGATAGCTCAAATACAGATTAACAACGATAATGCCATTTGTATTATGCAATCTAAAGAGTCTTCAGTCTGTGATAAATTTGCATCTATTTCATTATGAAACAGAACATTTAACATATCCAGAAATTGTATACTTTGTTTACTCTCAAACCACTCAAACTTTCTCAAAGACAATGAGTATTTTTACTTTACAACCGCTTGATTAAAAGAACTGATAAAGTGACTTTCCCAGTAAAAAGAAGGCTTAGATCCAAAAGGTAAATTCCAATCTTCTTTTCAGAGGGTATAAAATGCTTATGACTTTGAAATTGGAAGTTTTTCCTCGCAGGCTCCATGGTATGTCTCATTATAGAAGCCTCAGGAAAGAAATTCAGAATTTTTTTTTAAGCCTAAGAATGCTTTTTACAGATGCACAATAATTCCATTCCAGAAAAATACCAAACAAATGCAAGAAAAGCTACTGTTAAATGTAATCATTGAAATATTACTGACAATAATGAAATAATAGGAATAATCTAGGTATCCAACAATAGGGAAATAAAGGCATATCCCACGGAAGGTTTTCCAGCAGTGTTTTCTCAGGTGAATGTCTCCCAGTGTTCAATATCAAAACTTCATATAATGTACTTTTCTTTAATTATAAAGCTTTTCAGTCAGTATTTATAGAGGTAAATTTTATATTTTACCTCTAAAACACAATACAACATTTTTTAAAACAAAACATTAAATTTTGCTTTATTTCAAATACATCAGCATTGTGATCACACGTTTTGTAGAGCAAATTGAACATCAGCCAAAAGAAGTTGCATGGTAGATGTGGCTAGCCATCATAGAGGCACCTCAGGGTCATGCCCTGTATGCTACTATAATTGAACTTTTCTCTAAAAAAGTGGTCTAATGTTTTAGCACTAGACATAAAGCTTATAACTATAATCAACAAGAATAGAGTCAAAATACCATTTTGCAACATTTTCATCTTAGTGTTGATCACTTCCTTGGAAATTCAGCAAAAATCCTTCCTCTTTAATCATCTCCATGGACATCTCTCTGACCCACTCCTATGAGTTTCATGACTTATGTGAAGTAAGACCATGGTCATTATCTCAAGTTCACCATTATCTCCTGTATTTGGTGACAAACAATGAAGTGGCAACTCTCCTTATTAGTTTTCTTCTGAATATTCTCCAGATTTTAAATTTGTACCTCATTAGTGAGCAGTTTATTTCAAGATATTGCCAGACTTTTATTGTGAAATTTGCATATTCATTACAAATTGTATTATTATTTTGTGTTCTTTGCTGGGATATATTGCAGGTATTAATAGTATTACATGCAAACTCTAAAAGAACAACATTCAAACTATTTGGCAGGAACTATATCAGTTATCTATTTAAAACATTGAATTCTAACAAAATAGTTTAACATTTTCCATCCTCAAGCCCAACATGGATTTGAAGGGAGCTCTGATATCATATAGCCATTGAAATACTCAGGTTGACAGAGATGTTTCTGTGGCTATAACTATGCCCCACTAGAATTCTTATCTTGAAGCAATAATGCTGAACATGACTGTATAGGCATACCTTCTTTAACTGCCCACTGATTTATTGGGCTTGACAGATAATTGCGTTTTTTACAAATTGAAAGTTTGTGGCAACCCTGTGTTGAATAAGTCTATTAATGCCATTTTTTAAACAGCATGTGCTCACTTTGTGTTCTCTTGCCCCTGAGACACAATAATATTGAAATTAGGCTAATTAATCAACCTGCAATGGCTGTAAGTGTTCAACTTAAATGAAGAATCTCAAGTCTCTCACTTACAACCAAAAGCTAGAAAAGATTAAGCTCATGAACGAGAGCATGGCAAAAGCTGAAATAGCCTGAAAGCTGGGACGCTTGCACAAAACAATTAGCCAAATTATATATGCAAAAGAGAAGTTTCAGAAGGAAATTTAAAGGCCTCTTTTCAGTGAACACAGGAATAATAAAAACACAAAATAGTCCTTTGCTGATTGGGAGAAAGTTTGAATCATCTAAATAGAAGATCAAACCAGCCACAACATTCCCATAAGCAAAGCCTGATCCAGAGCAAGACTTCATCTCTCTTCAATTCTATATAGTCTGAGAGATATGAAGCAGCTGAAGAAGAAAAGTTTGAAGTGAACAAGTTTGGTTCTTGAGGTGAGGGAAGAAGCAATTTCTATAACATAAAGTGCAAGGTGAAGAAATAATTCCTGGGATAGAAGAGACAGCAAGTTTCCCAGAAAATCTAAGTACAATAATAGATGAATGTGGCTACACAAAATAATGGATTTTCAGTGTAGAAAATGTAGCCTTATATTTAAAGAAGATGTCATCTAGGACTTTCATAACTAGAGAAGAGAAGCCAGGCTAACTCTCCTGTTAGGGGCTAAGGCAGCTGGTGGCTAGAAGTTGAGGTCAATGTTCATTCACCATTTTGAAATACTTGAGCCCTTAATAGATATGCTAAATCTACTCTGTACTCTATAAATGGAGCAACAGAGCCTACATGACAACATTTTTGATTATAGGAAGGTTAAGTGAATATTTTAAACTGACTATTGAGACCTACTGCTCATTAAAAAAAAATTCCTTTCAAAATATTACTGCTTTTTGAAAATGTACCTGGCCATGGAAAAGCTCTCATGGAGATGTACAAGGAGATTAATATTGTTTTCATGCCAACCAACACAACATCTATTCTTCATCCCAGGGATCAGAATTCTTTTGACTTTCAATTTCTTTTATTTTGGAAATAGGTTTTATAAGGCAATAGTTGCCATAGGTAGTGATTTCACTCGTGAATCTGGACATGTTAAATCGAAAACCTCCTAGAAAGGATTCAGCATTCTAGATGCCATTAAAAACTTTTGTAATTCATGAAATCTTGTCAAACAGGGGTAATAGAAGTTGATTCTAACACTCATGAGTGATTTTAAGGAATTCAAGAAGTTACTGCAGCAAGTAACTATAGCTATTGGGAAAACAGCAAGAAAGTTAGAATTAAAAGTGAAACCTGCTCTTTTCTCTCTCTGCCCCTCTCTCCTCCATATCTCTCATCTCTCTCTCCCTCCCCCCTCCTCCTTAATGCTGCTCTGCAGCATCCACCACCAATAAAGACATTTTGTACACACAAAAAAAGTGTAACCTGAAAATGTGATCATATTGCTGCCATCTCATGATAAAACTTGAGTGTTTAGGAATTGCTTTAATAGATGAGCAAAAAAGTAATTTCTTGAGGTGGACTCTTTCCTCAGTAAAGATGCTTTGAACATTATTGAAAAGACAAGAAAGAAGAAGCATAGTTTGAAAGTATTTACTCAAAATTATTTTCTTTTAAAATTTTTTTTTAAACAGGATCTCACCATGTGGGCCAAGTTGGTTTCAAACTCCTAGCCTCAGATGATCCTCCTAATTCAGCCTCCCAACATATTAGGATTACAGGACTGAGTTACCACACACACCTAATTTACTCCAATTTAAAAGACTTTCTACTGTGAATAAAACGTTGTGATTAAACAACATTATATGTGATAGAATTATCTTTTCTAAATGAAAGAGTCAACAGATGCAGCAAATTTCAATGCAATATCGTCTAATTTTAAGAAGTTGTCACAGCCCCGACTCTCATCAAAACCACCACCCAATTAGTCAGCAGCTCTGAACATTAGGACAAGATCTTTCACCAGAGAAAAGATGATGGCTCATTGAAGGCCGAGAGGATTGGTAGGATTTTCTAGCAATAAAGGGTTTTTGTAACTTAAAACTTGTACATCATATAGATATAATGTACATCGCTAGATATGATGTCTTTGCAGACTATAGTCTAGTGTCAACATAACTTTTATATGAACTTGGAAACCAAAAGCATCATGTGACTAACTCTATTTTCACATTGGCTTCCTTGTGGTGATTTGCAACTGAACCGGTAACATTTCTGAGGTGTGCCAGTATCTGGAGATAGATAGGACCTGTAGGAGGTTATTAAGGCTAAGTGAGGCCATAGGGGTGGGACTCCAATATGATAGGATTAATTTCCTTATACATGAACCTAGAGAAATATTAGATGAAGATACGGTGAGATGGTGGCTGTCCACAAACCAAGCCATGCAGCCTGTGAGTTATTCAATATAAAGCACTTAGAACATTGCCTTGCACATGGTAAGGACTTTGTAAATGTTTGTTATAAGTATTATTAGTCTTTTCTTTAACATGACACATGTAGTAAAATAAGATATATCTATATATGTATAGATAGATCTTTGTATAATTACGTATAGATAGATCTACATACATCTTTTTATATAGATCTATTGATTCCTAGCTATGTATATGAATATCTTCTCCCCTCTCTTCCCCTCACCTGCCGCTCTTTTTCTCTAAATAGAAACTCAAGTAGACTAATACAAGAATCATCTAGAATGATGCTTCCACAGTCACCACAACAATCAAAGGAATCTCTGGGGTTCCCTCATCCATACAAGTGATCTACACAACTTCTACAGTCGCTGCATTGGCTGGGAGTAGTTTGCTCAACAAACTACCATGAAACCTGCAATGGCAGAACAATGGCCTTTTAGTGAGAAACTTTGATGGTTATGGACAGATACAGTGTTCTGCAATAATCAATAGTAACTGGCTCCATTATTTTATTAAATGTATCATGTTAAAGATAAGACTAATAATACTTACAACAAACATTTACTAAGTATTTACCATGTGCGAGGCAATGTTCTAAGTGCTTTACTCATTTAGTTCTCATAACAAATACTATTAGTTGCTACATTAGTAGCTATATTTTCAGAAGAAAAAAATGAATACAAGGGTAAGTAAATTGTCTAAAGTTATTTGACTACTAAAGGGTGGAACTGTTGTCTTCCAAACTTGTACTTTTCCTTTCTGAGCTACACTACCTTGGAAACAAAAGACAAAAGTATCTTTCCATCAACTCCTTACCAAAAGCAATGATCCACATTTTTCTTCTTCAAGCACTGTCTTTTATTGACTATTAATATCCTTTAATCTGATCCTTAAAACTTCATTTAATCATATCTTAGAAAATTTGGTATAATTTGGTTTCTATAGTTGAGGCACGAAGGTAAAATGTTTGTATATTCTCAAAATCTCAGAAAGTATAAGCTATTATTTGATATTTGGTTTTATATTCTTATTACATGCAAGGTTTTCAGAAAAGGAGATAAGTGTGTGATTTTTTTTTGCCTTTTTTTCACACACTTTGGAAGAGTACTATACTTCTTCTTGAACATAGCATATGTTTTAAAAAGGCACTAACTATTTTTCTTTCTTAAGTTCTACCTTTAGGAGAATGGATTACACATGTTTTCCTCTGTGTGTCCTGCTAAGTACATGTAAAATCTTAGATAAAACAAACTGAAGAAATATCTGAAGGGATGGAGGTAGACTGGCTGGATATCTGTGCCCCTGGGGAACGGCAGGGTGGTTAAGTTCCTGGATTTTCTATTTGCCTCATGTACCCTAAATTGGAGCTGCAGAAGCTGACAACTGGCAAGCTAGAAACAAGAATAAGAGAAGATTGAGTTTAAAAAAAAAAAGAAACTATGTAAAGAACAGGGACAGCCTATCAAGACAAAAGCTTTTAGACAATAACCATTGCACTCCCAATTTGGGAACATAGACTTCCGTTCACGCCAGGCCATACTGAGGCCAAACAACCATTTTCGCAGTGAGACATCAGTGAAGGGAACCAAGATTTTCTCATCCACTATGGATGAAAATGATCCCCCACCATGTGGTGCCAGTGGAGGAGACCCCATAGGCTGCCTCACATTGCATCCCCACACAGCTGTAATGAGCACCTCTGTCCTTCCTCACTAGAGTGGTGTCAGAGAAGACAGTGGAGAGACCAGATGTTCATCACTGCCCAGGAGAGGTCACCTAAGGAACAGTCATAAAACAAGCACCACATTCACTTCCAACCAGTGAGGGATTGATACTGCCAGCCAGCCCTCCTGATCGATGACACAGAGATAGCACCGCAGACGAAATGGTTTGTCTGAAAAGGAATGGCTGATACTCTCTCAGGCATTCAGCAAAAACCCATCGTTACTAAGATTCTTATATACCACAAATCATCAGATAACAATATTCCAAGAATAAAGAACACAAAAGGTAACAAAAACTATCCAAACAATTCCTTGTTAGCATTAACGCAACAAAACACATACCCACTTTTCTAAACTAAGAATGTCCTGCTTGGAGATAAACAATGATGGAGATAAACCACAAAGGCGCTGGTACCCCGAGGAGCACAAATGAAACTGGTTAGCTTTACGTGGGTTCAGGAGACCACACCCTTTCGAAGGATAAGGGGAGTCTAGGGATGAATTTGAACTCTTATCTCTGCCAACAGTAATGAGGAGCCCTTTCTGTGGGTGTCAATGGAACTGGGCCAGGAACTGTGACTTCAGTGAAGTAGTATTAACCTCCCTTCATCTGCCAAAGTGATGTGAAAGGAAGGCAGCTAAAACAGAAGATTTATAGTGACATAATGTAATACCCTAAGTTTCCAGAAAAACACTCATCTAACAAAGAACCAAGAAAATCTCAAACTGAATGAATAAGAGCACTTCATAGATGTCCACACTACAATTAAAGTAATGTTGGAATTATTTCACAAGGATTTTTAAAGCAGCCATCATAAAATAGGCTGGGACACAACTACAGGAGGTCCCTTATCTAACAGAACCTGGTTCTATGCATCCTCAAAGAATCCCCAATCACAATAAATAAATAAATTCTTCATTTATTTGATCCCTAAAAAAATGAAAATAAAAAAAAATGAAATGGCAGTAGAGATCCTACAAATAATATTCCTATTTTGCCCTAATTAGCTTTCTTGGCCAATTTGAGGACCTTGCCATTTAACCTTTCTTGTCCACTGTCTTGTTGATACCCATGACTGTAAGTCTCATATCGCAAACAATGAAATGAACCAGAGGAAGACATTCAGAGAATCCAGGAAGCATATAAATGATTGCAAGCATCAGCAGATTTCAGTAATTTGTGGCCAATAAAGTGAAGAAGAGAGCAATCTTCTTTAATTCAACATGATGCAAGTAATAGGAGCATTGTAACAGTCTAGCACAATACATAGGCACCACTGAGTTAGCCTGGATGATTTAGGGTGGTCACTTGAATAGTGGAGCCAGATAATCAATAGGTTGGTCATCTTTGTTGTCCTTGGCCACACTGCCACGGTGAACATCTTTGACAGATACATTCTTGACATAAAAGCCCAGAGGGTAGCCATGAAGAGCTATGCTCAACCAGTTCTGTGAGGTGCATTTCAGTAGACTTTATTTCACTACAACTTAATTCTTTGAATTTAATAGTTACCTAATTTAATTTATTAAATCAAAATGGATTTGTATTGTCAATTTTATTTAAGTCTTTATTAATGAAATTAAACTATGTATTTCTCATGTAGTTATTCCCTTTATCTTTGTCTTGTGATTCTGTTCATGTGTATTTTTTAAAATAGGTATTTCGATGCACAGAGATTTAAAAGACCTGTATGGAAAATGAGTTGTCATTTTCTCTGTGATTTCTTCCGTCACTCTGACCATTAGAAACTAGTCTTCACCTCACCTGTGATATGACAAATAATCAATTATATTTTATCTGTAGTTTCTTACAAGTTTTTTAAAGATTATCACATTTTAATCCATTTAGAATTTATTTTTGTATAAGGTGGATATCTCAAATAAAGTTTTTGGTGAGAGCTAGAAAAAGAGGTCTTTGTTTCCTGGCCATATTGTAAGGTACTTATCACATATTCTTTCCAAAATTACTAAAAACAGTAGGATTTGTTTCTGCATTTGCATTCTATATAGTAGTTATAGAGACACTGTAGATACTTTTACTAGTATTGGATTTTCACATTCTTCCAGATACACATGCTTGTGTACTTGGTAGTATTTGTCCTCTTATCTTCTCTCCAACAAAAGCTTTAGTTTTTCAAAAATATTTTTACTAGTCTTATTCGCTTATTAAGTGTTTTAAGGTTAGATGAATATCATAAAATAAATTTAACTGGTTTTAACTTTTGTATGCACAAAAATATGATACAGCATGGAGGATGAATTGCCTACTTAAGGAAAATAATTTCTTAATTAATGACACGGTGGGGGTGAGGGGAAGGGGAGACCAGACAGAGAGAGAAGGATGGACAGGGTGGGGTAAAGGAAAAGAAAAAAAAAGACAAGAAAATAGTGACTAATTCTCACATAAATTGAATTTAATTTTGACCAAAGTACATTATTTGAGCAATAATTTTTAATTCAACTTGATAATATGTTGTGTAGGATATAGCATCCTCCTTTATAAGGGAGATATGTTTGTAATTTCTCTTTATAATAATATATTTTCCCAACTTTAATATCAGGTATACCCAGATGAAGTAGAATGAATTTGAAGTATTTCTTCTTGATTTTTTAAAAATTATGAATTAATCATTCAGGACAAGAGAAAATAAGTTTCTGATAAATTTTTAAGGTCCAACTACATATTGAATGTTAATTTTACTCAAATAACTCAGGCAATTTATATATTACCCAGAAAAACAACTATTCTACTGTTTTTTTTGGGGGGGAAGCAGAGTCTCACTATGTCACTGTGGGTGACACAGTTCACAGCAAACTCAAACTCTCGGGCTTAAGTGATTCTCTTACCTCAGCCTCCCAAGTAGCTATGATTACAGGCACCGGCACAACGTCGGCTATTTTTTGATTGTAGCTGTCATTGTTATTTGGCAGGCCTGGGCTGTATTCCAACCCTCCAGCTCCTGTGCATGTGGTTGGCTCCCTAGCCACTGAGCTATGGGCGCCAAGCCTATTCTGCTGATTTTTAAGTTTATCTTGGTCAAGTTTTACAGTATACTATAATCATTTTTTCATGCATACTTTAGTCTTAAACTTATTTTAAAATTTAAAAATTTATTTTGTTTTTTTATTATGTCTATGTTAGTGAATGTTTTCAAAAGAGCTAGTTTATGATTCCATTTATCAGATTTGACTATCAAAAAAGTTACTCTACTTTTTTCCTAATTAAGTTGAATATTTAATATTTTATTCAGGTATCAATTTTAAATGTAAATATATATACATAATTCACTTATAATGAGTTAATATAATATACAATGCAATATAATGCAAATATGTAAAATATATAATCACCATTATTTCTACTTTACAATACTGTACATTTAATTTTTTAAAAAATTTTTCATTTATAAATTACTTCTTTTTTATCTAATATGCATTCAAATTACTATTATCTCAAAATTTAATACTGAAAAATTTTATTTATTTCGTTAGACAAGTACCAAGGATTACCTCTCAGAATCATTTCAATAAATGTTAGAATAATTCATGCTCTGAGTTGGTTATATTCTCAAGAATTATCATGTATTTTTGGAGTACATGACTTTCTCTTTGATGCAGTAGTTACCCGAGAATTACTTTTAACATTCATTTGGTGTGGTCTTTTTTGTTCATTTATTATTTTGTAATGCTAACACTTTACAAAATGGTTTTAAAATGCCTACATTTTCAAGACTTTACAGTTCTTTTCTTAGATGTATAATATAATATTATAAAATATTCTGAGCTTTGCAAACATGTGATCTCTGCATATGCATAAATAAATATGCAAAAATGAAATTTTAATGTATGATATTAAATTATTTTTATACACTATTCATTGTTAATTGCTAAAGTGATAAGCTCATAAACTAGATTATGGAAAGTATAAAGTCTACAACTTTTGGAAATTTGTTTAGTGTGGAAAGGGCATTTTATAATACTATATTAACATAAGAAATCAAATAATTTTTAAGAATTGTTAATATACAGAATTTTTTATCTTAAAGTTGACATTATTAATGCTGTAAATATAATGCATTAGGAGAATAAATTTCTTTTCTTAGTTAAGTACATTATATAGGCATTTAAATTATTTTTTAAATGAATGTGTTTATATAATACAAATGAACATGAATAAATATAATTTCTTATATTGGAATGTAAGATTTCCATTTGTTTAGAGGAGGGGTCCTATCACTTAACATTTTTTTTCTTTTTTCACATAAACAGTAGTTTAGTTACTTACAGAAGGGCATTTCTCTTAATTTTCTTTTGGATTATCTAGCTCTCTGGGTTTAAATTTAAAGTTTAAAAGAACCATTTGATTTTAATAACTTTTATGTGTAGTGCTCCATTGAGTTTGGGCTTTAGCACATAGAACTACTTTTCCATAAGGTGATTTCTAGTAAATCCCTGTGTGTAAAAGCAAGATAAACACACATCACTGAGTTTGTTATTGCAATTAAATTATTGGATTTTTAAATTTGAATATGTTTTGAGCATTGAAAAGCATGACGAGACTATTTTGTCATGTTGGTCATGGACACTTTTCTGACTCTTAATAACTTGAAAAAAGACTGCCAATATTCTTAAATGTCTGAGAATATGGAAATGCTACATATTAAAGGTAGGGAAAACAGATTCAGTAAACCACATCTGCTTAATAACAACCCAGATAAACTCTTCCACAGAATCTATTTTGTGAATTCTAAATTGTCTCTTTTTAATACCCTAATTTTAATTTTCCCATTAAGATATGTTCTCTTTCAAACATTTCTTTATATTAAGTTTCACTTATTTTGTTCAAGCTAATGGATTTAATTTGTTCCCATTAGAATCTTCTTAGTAATGACTGTCCTGTACATTATTAAATATGAGTTATATGCACTCTGAGATAGGAACCCTTTTGGTCACTGTCTATTTTAGCATAAAGTGAGTGCTTGAGTTAATTTATCTCTTTATATATTTAGTCATTCATTCATTCAGTGCCATTCCCTTATCCACAAATTCTCTTAGACACTTAAAAATATTTATTCATTTGATTAAACTCTCCTATGAGCTTTAGGTACCCTATTGGATGGGGCAAATTGCTGAACCCAGCTTTCCCTTGCACAGTGACCATGAGGAGACAGTTTAAACTCTCCAAATGGCTGGGCGAGGTGGCCCACACAATTTTCCTAGCACTCTGGTAGGCCTAGGTGGGTGGATCACCTGAACTGAGGAGTTTGAAACCAGCCTGAGCAAAGCAAGACCCTGTCTCTACCAAAAATAGAAAAGAAAAACTAGCCAGGCATTGTAGCAGGCACCTATAGTGCTAGCTACTTGGGAGGCTGAAGAAAGAGGATTGCTTGAGCACAAGAGGTTTAAGATTACTGTGAAGTCCAGGGCACTGAGTGATATTCTGTCTCAAAAAATAAAAAAATAAGAAGAAGAAGAAGAAACTCCCAAATGATACATTCATAGTTATCACATGTGTCTTCCTTAAAATTTACAGGGTCTCCACTGCAACCAACATTTTGGATGAAATCCAATATTCCATCGACTCTATTCTTACTCTAATTGTCTGAGAATGTGTGTTTGTGTGTATACGTATCACAGGGGAGTATATTACAAGTGATATGAGAGCAATACGTTCCTAATTGACCTTAATTCTATCCTCCAATTTATGCATTAAACAGAAGAAAATTCTAAGAACAAGTCATATATTGTTTTTTTTGGTGGGGAGAGTAGGGATAGCAACAAAACATATTTCGTTTCAAATCATGTAGTGATAATAATGTTACAAGAAAAAATGAAAGAGAACTTCTATTTTTAGAATGGTGATGTCTGTTCGGTGGATACTGCACTAGGTACCCCTCAGAAGGGGTGTGTGTGATGGGTGTTACATGTGTGTTGAAATATTAAGCTACACATCATAGTACATACAGTTGGTTGGAATAATGTTAGCCTTACATCATGGGCCATTTTTGTTAATAGAGAATTCTATTTTCCATCTTCCTCTTCCTCCTCTTCCTCCTCTTTTTCTTCTTCTTGGTTGCAGATATACTTTTAATGTCTAAAAACAATTTAGGGGGTAACAAAACTCACATTTCTTGAAAAGAGAAAACAAACCCCCATTTATTTTAAGAATCAACCAAAATAACACTTTCTTTGTGATTGGTTAGCCCATTGTTCTTCTTACATTTAATGTAGATTTGGCCTGAAAATCGTTTGGCGTTACACTAAGAGTCATTTCAGATTTTGAACATATTTCACAAGAGTAATGCTACATTCTGTTGTCATTATCATGTTAAATATATTTATCCTCATAACTTTACCTCTTTAGACGTTAAACAAAAATTTATATAATGTCCTCTGTTAAGGGTCCTGATACAAGCTCCTCTGAGTTCTTTGACTTAAAAGAACATAAAGGTCAATGAAATTATTAATGTCATTGCCTTAATAAATATATAAAGGCGTAGTGAAGTGGCTCACACCTGTAATCCTAGCATTCCGGGAGGCCCACACAGATGGATTACTTGAGCTCAGGAATTTGAGAACAGCCTGAGCAAGAGTGAGAACCCATCTCTGCTAAAAATAGAAAAACTAGCTGGGCATTTTAAAAACTATACATAAAACTATGGGAAAATGGAAGAGTAAATCTAAATAGGTTGATAAAATCTATAACTTTTTAAGAAAAGTGACTTTACATTAAATCTTAAAAGAAGAGTCACTGGCCAGGTACAGTGGCTCAATCCTTATAATCCCAGCACTCTGAAAGGCCAAGGCAGGTGGATTTCCCAAGGTCAGGAGTTGGAGACCAGCCTGAGCAAGAGTGAGAGCCCATCTCAAAAATTTAGCCAGTCATGGTAACAGGCACTTGGAGTCCCAGCTATTCTGGAGGCTAAAGCAAGAGGCTCTCTTGAGTCTAAAAGTTTGAGGTTGCTGTGAGCAATGATATCACAGCACTCTACCAAGGGTAACAGAGTGAGAATCTGTCTCACACAAATAAAAACACACTGGAAGAATAAATATCAATTAATTAATACTTATTCTATTCCTACTATGACTTAGATTATGTTAAGAATACTAGTCTACACAACTGAAGAAACAAACACATTAGTCTACACAATTCCTGATTACCTTGTTTGGGAAGTATCTGGGTGCAAAAAAAATAAAGTTGTGCTATTTTTAAGTAGAAAATATACTGGAAATATCATAAAATTTTAGGAACTCAAATGCAGAGAGTACTATATGGCCCTAGAAAAGACTGTAACCAGAAAGTTAAGAGAAAAAAATTAAATACTGCTGTCCCTAGTTTTCTAAGACTTTATGATTTGTTACCCCTTTCATGTTTTTGGTTACATTCTTTTGAAGACCTTGTTTATTTTTTTATTCTTATTGTTTCCTAAAGACTATCCTTTTTCTGCAGACTTCTAACACAATGTTGATAAACTATATATCTGTTTTAAATTCTAGCTCCCAGGAAGGAAAACATAGTGGGAAAAGCTTAGATTCAGAAACCACCTATAGCTGGTCTCCCATGATCCACAAACGGGGACACTGCTATGTTATTTTTTTTTCCTAGGGCTATCATTTCCTCACCATTGGTGGCCAAATTTCTCAAATAAATTAGTCATAAAGGCTATTATAATAGTTATGGGTCCCAGATTCAGAAAACTTAGTCATTTTGTTCTGGACTGTCTACATTATATAGACTGACCATAATTTAGTCTGAATGGTTCCCAAAATAATCTTGTACATGAAATGTAAATTTTTTTGGCAATGACACATAATGAATTCAGTGAAATTTCTAAATTTTTAAGATAGTTGATGCTGCCTTTGAAAGGAGAAATAGTCTCATTTGATGTGTAAGTAAAAAAATGGTGTAATAGGATTCCAAAATGAAAATGGTGTAATAGGATTCCAAATTTTGAGGCCACAGTTGAAACTACCTGATATCTGGGTCTTTTCTCACATAAGCTTTCAGTTACCTTAGGACAGGATGCCTTAGATCAATATTCCCTCTTGTCCGTCTTCTCTACCTCAGTACATCCTGTAACCATCGGTGATCATGCTGTGTCCTCTTTTCACTCATCTAAAACCAAAGCAAAACAAGCTATGATCTTTCAACTTACAACAGAAGCAAATTAGAGGTTCTCAGACTGGGTGCATGTCTGGGTATGCAGAACACCTCCACCCTCCAACAATTTAAAGTTAGAATCTACAGTTTGGTCATTGGTGTTCTTTTTCGTGATTAAAAGTCGCTCAAACATGCATAAGGTTTACACAGAAGCTTAGAGTCAGTTTCTCATTTAATCATCTTTATATTTTTCCAATTGAAATGATTTGCTTCACTGCTACTTGTATAACTCTGTTCTATATCCTACATATGGAGGCTTGGGCATTCCTAGAAGTCATTATTACATCAGAGGTAAAAGAATTGGTCCATTCTTACTAGAGAATAAAAAAGAGTAGCAGCAGAAACCTTATTGATAGTGTAAATGATTTGAAAAATGTTTAAGTCCCTAATCTCCCTAAATCAAGTATAATTTGGTTGCAAAGGGCTAAAACACTGAGAAAAGCTCAATGAAAAGGAGGATTATTGGCAAATATACAAAAATCTTGAGGAATCCAATTGGAAAACATAGCTAAACTTTATAGCAACTGAGTGTTAGAAACTACTAACTGTCTCTCTCATTTTCTCACTCCATCCCCAGCTCCGTGCCCTCCTTCCCTCCAACACCCTGGCTCCTCTAAGTTCTCAACCTCTTTCTCTTCCCTTTCAGACTTCTCCTCCTGTGTTACCTATTTGTAGATGCTCCATCACAGCAACCTGAATTGGTGAGCAGAGCCCCCACAATGAAATAAATGTTTAGTATAGTGCCTCAGAGCTAACTGATTTACTCTCAGATTTTGTCCCCAATTTTGAAAAGTTTAATTTTACTAATCCAATCTGGATCTATTATCCATGGCTGGTCCATTTAGCCATTGTTGGCCATGGAGGCAGAGTTAGTATTGAGGGCTTCTCTTGGAGGGTTTTGGGCAAGTCAGATTCTCCATGAAAATGTAGCGTGGTAAGGGATCATTTCAGGTTCCAATACGTATCCCTTATAGTCCTAAATTAAGTTTCAACAAACTATTGTCTTTCAGGTTTTATTATATTTATTTAATTTAATGTTCATGACAATTTATGACAATTGAATTACTTCTATCTATTGAAAGATAAACATTGAGTCAGAAATTTTAAATCAATTCTGTGAGGTGGGCATGGTTGTGGGAAGTGGAGGGACTAAGGTAAATCAAAATGAAGCCTTTCTTAATTTTTTTCTTGTACAAACTCTAAAATTTGTTGCCCAATTTTTCTTCTCTTCCTATAACTCTGGCTACATGCCCTGTGTTTCATACTTAACATTTATCACCCCAAATTTATGCATTGAAATCTTGCCCCCCTCCCCTCAATGTGATGGTACTAGAAGGTGGTAGGTAATTAAGCAATGGCAGTGAACTCCTCAAGATTAGTTAGTGACCTCATTAGAAGAGACACTGGGGCTAGCTTCCTTTTTCTGCTTTCTGGTATTTGAAGATTCAAGGAGAACACAGTCATCTGCAAACCAGGAAGTGGGCCCTCAACAATCACGGGATCTACCAGCACATTAATCTTGGACACTCCAGCTTACAGAACTGCAAGAAATAAATCTGTGTTTTTAAACCCTACCATCTATGATATAATTGCTTCAGAAGCACAACTGACCAAGACACCATGCAGAGACATTGTTTTCTCCTTCTTTAGCAGTTTTTAAATTGTTTTAGTATAATTTTCTTTTTCAACGTTTTTATAAAATTTTTATTCATCATTGACTGATGTATAGGCCATTTCTTTTCTATCCCTTTGTGTGAAATTCTTTCTGCTTATTAATTGGTTACCTATATAAATGTAAAAGATATTTCTGTGAAAGTTACTTAAACCCTTTAGTATCTGGAGCAAGAATCGTAATACCTACACCTTAGGGTGGTTTTGAAGATGAAGGTCCAAAATTATGAAATGATAGCAAATGTAAGATAAATGGTAATGATTATTAATATGAAGTACTCATTTTCTTTCTTTCTTTTTTTTTTTTGCAGTTTTTGGCTGAGGCTGGGTTTGAACCTGCCACCTCTGGCATATGGGGCCAGCGCTCTACTCTTTTGAGCCACAGGCGCCACCCAAAGTACTCATTTTCTTATGCTATACATCTATACAGCCATTGCTGCAATATACTGGTTCTTTTCATCAATTCTTCATCAGGATATTATTACAACCCTAGGGCAGTACTGATAGGCTCAGTTTCTCAGTTCTCCTCCTGGGTCCTTTCCACTTTCACCATTCTTGTTCTGATTGCACAGTGGTTGTTTGTCTCTTCTCCACGCTGGCTTAGTTTCATCTTACTGTCCAGGCTAGCTAACACCCTGCAGTGAGGGTTTCCATTTCTGTTTGTCACTTATCAGAAATTAGGCTTAATAAAGACAATTTTTTCAGTGTCTCTTATGAGAATAGAAGTTTTACTATGTTAATTTCTTTTCCTGAATAAAATAATACAAATCCACATAAAGTACAAAAAAAACAGGA
This sequence comes from Perodicticus potto, assembly GCA_963574655.1. Lineage (NCBI taxonomy): Eukaryota > Metazoa > Chordata > Mammalia > Primates > Lorisidae > Perodicticus > Perodicticus potto. The sequence goes on along the minus strand of CAUYRH010142111.1, from coordinate 2,468 downwards.
AGTATGCAATTCTTAGCCATGTCCTTCAAATGGAGAAGAGCCCTGATCTGCAATATTATGCAGACGTGATTACTATGAGATTGAGTCTTTGATATTTCCTGTTTTTATTCCGTAAACTGCCTGGCATCACTAACTAGCTCATGTCACAGCCTTGGACCTCCACTTTCCTCTGGCCTTCCTGAATTCATGGACAAGACATGAACCAAGGCTTCTTTCCTCTTATTGCAGCACAACGAGGGTAAAGGTTATCCAAGATAATAAAGTAAGGAGAGAATATAACACATTTATAGAAATGGGTAAGTTTACGGTGTGCAATTTCCTACTAAGAAAACTGAATTTGAGTTGCAATTTGTTCTAGCTTTTTAAGCATTCAGGATTCAACTCCTTTTCTCAAACTTGGTAGGAGAATTCTCCCTTGAAACACTTGTTTTAAATTCTTAAACAATGTCTCATTCATTTGTCGCTTTGTCTTAGAAGGAATGGATGAGAGTTTCAGTTCTTAAACTGAATGGAGAAAAAAAATCAGTTTCAAAATTCTAAATCCTAAGAGGACAAGGATTTGAGGGCATAAATAGATAAAGAGTTTGGGGCATTACCTAGAAAAAATGGATATTTCATACTTTTTGGAAATAGAAATAAATGCCAAAGAGATTCCTACTCATTGACTTGCCTGTGAATGAAAGATTATTTTTCTAAAGTTGGATTAATCAAAATGAAGTTATCAATATTGCATAAGTTTTCCTAAGTCATGGTCCTTGGATGTTCTTTTGTATGCTAATAGGCTTACACAAGAGAAAAATTCCATAATAAAAAATGCTTAGGGATACTGCATAATTTCCACAAATCTTTAAAATGCTCTCTGTAATGTAAATATCCCCAAGAATTATATGAAGTGTTGTTTTCCAAGCAATCTGATATTGAGGCCCTGCATGTGAAGAAACTCTTGGGGATATCTTCCAAAAAACATACTTTGTAAAATACTGCCCAGAAATCATTGCCATGTTCAAACTAAGAATGTCATTTTCGGTGGCTGGGACACCCTTATGTCCTTGTAACTTATTACACAGGACATCACAGGATCTTGCTTTTTTGAGCCTCATTTATCTTGATTGCACTTTCAATCACTCCCTGTGTAATGATTCTTTCTCTTTTTATCAATAAGCATACCCAGGTCTCCTTACACAATTTCACCTTCACTTTCTTGAAAAAAAAAAAAAAGGGAAAAAGAAGCAAAAACTTTTTCTTGACTCCACAGGTAGTTGCTGTACTGCTTCTCAACTGAGAGTGACTTTGTCTCTTAAGGGACATTTGGCAATGTGTGCAGAAATCTGGGGATGCTCTAACCCTCATCTGCTGACTATGCCCAGGGGCAATGAACAGTATCCATTTCAAGGATAACATAAAGGGCACTTATGATGGGAGAAACTTGTTTGGGACAGGTGTGGTTAACAGTAAAGAATTTCTCTTTTTAGTGGTGATGAGAGAATGATTTGATATTTCTCTTCCTGTAGCCTATTGTTGTTAGAGCCAGTGGCCCAGAACCCATGCTTTGGCATAGGAGATGCTCCCAGTTTGGGGATCAATGAAAAATGAGAGCAATTAGAAGTTAGAATATCTAAAAAATATGCAGTTCAGGGAGGCTGAATTTTTCTGCCATACTTTATGTACAGTGTAGTTTAAAAGCTCTAGTTAAATATCTTTGTGTTTTGATACATGGGGTATTTAAAATCACGTGTTTTTGTATTGTATTTTTTATTATTTTTAATTTTGATCTAAAGTGTTGCTAGTTATGAGCTAAAACATGAAATTGCATGCATAAAAATTTAAATAATAACTTTTTCCTTTTCATGCATTGATAGTGCCTCAGTCCCTTAACACAGGATGTATGTTGATATTTACGGTCCCCCACGGCGGCTGTTCTCACTGACCACATAAAAACAAGAAGACAAACCTGTTGATGATGCGGCAGCATTTACTTCCACTTGTAATATTTTCTGAATAATGTAATGTGTGAGAATGATAATTTGATAGCAGTCTCTGTAGAAGGTGTGTTTACAGACTTCTCTGTGAAGATTTCATCTTTCTCTATATCAAATTATTACATTTGTAAATTAATTTTGTTCAGTTTCGGACTCCAAGTGGTTTTGTGCAGGTAAAAACAGTGAAGCCATAAGCAATAATATATCAATTACATTAGCAGAGAAACTTCATAAATAGTTAAATTATGCTAATTTTAAAACCTATGTCATCACAAGTTTCAAATACAAAATTCATTAATCTTAGTAATAATTCATTGTTTTTAAATCCAGTTGATAAAACCAGAGTGGTTTTGGAACTTAATTCTGTTTAATGTTAAATATCTGATGTGAGTGTAAATTGAGATAATAAATTCAAGACTGAAGATTAATTATATATTTTATGGTGCTCACATGAAAATAAATTTTGATGTCCCAATAAGAAGAATTTTC
>CAUYRH010142107.1:0-12138 GCA_963574655.1 Perodicticus potto | reverse complement strand
GATCCTAAGGCTCCTGCCTACCAAGAAGGCAATAGGACCGTGTGACTTCAAGGGCTCTGGAATCCTGCTGGAAACCAGAATTTAATTCTTTACCTTTAAAACATAGCTGAGACTTCTCTAAAGAAGACAGGTGCACGGCCTACAGACACATGAAAAAATGCTCACCATCCTTAATCATCAGAGAAATGCAAATCAAAACTACGTTGAGATATCACCTAACTCCAGTAAGATTAGCCCACATCACAAAATCCCCAAACCAGAGATGTTGGTGTGGATGTGGAGAAAAGGGAACACTTCTACACTGCTGATAGGAATGCACAATGATACGTTCCTTTTGGAAGGATGTTTGGAGACTACTTAGAGATCTAAAAATTGACCTGCCATTCGCAGAAGGGGAAGATTTCCAGGAGCAGAGAAGGAGCAACTGGGCCTACTCCCACCCTTTGGCCAAAGAGAATTGAAAGAGCCTGATGTGCATTTGGAAGTGCTATCAGTTGGGCTCAGGACCCTGTTTAGATCTGTCAAACAGAGACCATGGAGATGTTGGGGGAGTGTCTGCACCCTCGCAAGTGACCATCTGAAAAGTGTTACCACTCCCTGAACAATCTGGGAGGCCTTTTCTGTTGAGGCTATAGAATGTACATGAACTTAGATTATGATGTCAGGTCAAGTTCACACATACAGACAAATCTTAAATTAAAAAGTATCTGCTTGTCTGCAGGAAAAATGACTTTTGACATGATTGCCAGACACTAAAGTTTGTTTGTTTGTATTTCTAAGACTTAAAAATCAAGGTTTTTTTCCCATCTCTCAGCGCAGTCGATTAATGGCAATAATGGAGTTGAATGAGTTAGGGTAGCAGACTCTAGACAACTTCAGCCAAATACGAATTCTCAGCCCAAGAAAGACAGCACTGGGGATTTTTGAGGATCTCAAGTGTAGAAACAATCCAATTCTATCTTTTGGGTACATTGGAAAGCCTGTCATCCCTCTGTTTTCATATGCCTGTCATGTATTTGGAATATGCCAGGTGGGGAGGAAGGAAGGGAGATTCTGTCCTAACCACAGAGACTCTGAGCCCTCCCCTGATGACAGCTACATTAGAACCATCAAAAATAAGGAAGGGACGGTTCACCCAGAGAAAAGAAGAGATACTGGGGGGGACAAAAACAGTCAATGCTCCTTGAAAGGTAAGGGAGGAAAATCTTTTCTCTGGACCCCTTAGAAGAGGGATTATACACTACTTGAAATGAGGGAGGTAGGGTAACAGCGGTATAAGCATTAGGGGACCCAGATTCACCATGTTTGGCTCTCTGCGACATCTTGGGAAAGTAGGGTGACCCTGTGTCTGTGCATTGGTTCCCTGTGACTTTAACACCACAGCTTACCTGCCTGTCTGTCCTGATAGACAAAAGAAAAGATGCAAGAGTGTTTTGTGAACTGCAGGTTTTTTTTTAATGAAGAGGACAACACAAAACAGATTTTGTAAATTTCAAAGTGGCTGTGCTCTGGAGTGCCAGAGATAGCAGTAGACAAAACTTAATACTTAAGCAGACAAACTCACAAGTCCAAGTTTACAGTGCAGAGATGTGTTGCAACCAAGACGGATGAAGACTGCTCTATAACATAAGCCTAGAAATGTTTTGTCAGCTAGTTCTGATCAGAGACCAAACATCTCTCTCCTGTGTTGGGTTCACTCCATGTTTTTCTGCCCAGAAATCCAACTCCTTGCTTAGCTCTGGGACTCTGCAGAATGGAATGCTGCCTCATCAAGTATCAGATATTGTATATGATCCTTGGTGAAATGAACATGGCTGGTTCTAATATAATTGTGACCATCTGTTTGCCTTCTGCATGGTGACATGCGTCTCAGATTATTACTTGGCATTTCGTTTTTGCCAAACACTCTCAAGTGATCCCTTTGAACAGCATTATGAGGTATGTTATTAGCATTTTCTAGAAATTTAGCTTCCTGGGGGCTGAGACTCTGCCTGCAGACACAATGACTAAAGAGCTAGTCCAGGGAACACGAGGTTTCATCACAGAGGAGTGGACGAAGCCACTTATTCTTCCTTCCACCTTCTTGTCCAATTGACGAGAATTATTATAAAAGAGCACTCAAGAGACAAGTATTTTAAAGTAATATTTTAACACAGTTATTGGAATTTCAAAAACGCTTGAGAAGGATGATTGGTTGGGGAGCCTATAACTGCAAGTCAGCAAAAGGGTCTTCTAAGTGATGCAGTATCCCAGCTTACTGCGATCCGCCGTGACCTGGAGTTTGGCATAAATCACATACCCCACGGCTTCATTCATGGGGACTCAATTACCAAAAGGGTCTTGTTACAATGAGATTTTACAGGCCTATGATCCGAAGGTGCAGGACAGTTTATCACTGAGGACTACACGGTCATTATTCAGCAGTGGGGTCAGGACCATTTGCAGGGGTGGGAATGTCAGACAGCGTGAGGGGCTAGGATTTGAGAGTCAGAAATCTTTCAAGCAACCAGGAAAGCAAGCCAAATGCAGATTCTAGAGGACAGAGGGAGCAATAGATTAGGAAGTGGGTAGTTGACTGATGGGAAAAAGTGGACGTGGATACTGAGAAGCCCCAATAGGCAGCTAGACTTGGGGTTGACCATGAAACTAGGGGAGCAAGGCAAGATGAGGCAAAGCGGAAGGGCTCAGCCCTGTCAGCCCCGAGCGGTGTCTTAGTGCCCTCCAACTATTGTAGACGTAATAAATGTCTACCATGCATGGCAGTCATTCTTTTCAGTTGCCCCTCAATTGAGGCCCGTTCCAATGTCTCTGGTGCAGAGAATTCTCTGCCTTATGCATCCTCATGAGAGTCAGAGTCCACCAACCATTATAGACACCAAAATTGCTGGGTCCTCACTTTCCTGCCCTCCCTGGCAGTTAGGCCATGAGGAAGAATCCCCGGCAGCAGTTGTAGGGTTGCAGCCTCCAGTATCTACTGCCATGGCTAGGGTTGGGATGAAGAAGTGGGGAGAGGGAATCGCTAATTTAGAGGGGGATTTTGGGTACCATTCCTGCTCTGAACTTTCCAGGTCGTCTGATGATTCTGTGAACTACCTAAAAACCTTGGAGAAAATGACTCCTTCGGCTTAAGCCAGCCAGATTCGATTTCTGTTGCTTGCTACCAAAAGTCCTACTTAATGTCATGTTGTGTTCTACATAGCAAAAAGACAAAACAAATGAACAAGCAAGCCAGCGCACAAACAAGAAGGTCAGTATATAACAATAACTCTTGCTTGTTGAAAATATTTTCTTCCTTTTGTGCTGAGCTAGAAGGCAAATCCTCCATAAAGCTGTTGCACGTCAGATCATCCTTCCCTCGTAATATAACTTTGTAGAGCCCAGACCGTCGACAGGTCCTGTCGGGATGGGTGTCCAGGTTGGTGGGTCTTCCCCGAGGTGCTAGGTTGGCTTAAAAGTGGAGTCTTGCCTTGAACCGCAGCCAAGAGCAGGGGCCCAGCCTTCCTCTTGGGCCCTTCCAGAGTCACGTGCAGGTCTTACTCAGCCTTGCTCCCCTGCCCCACAACTTGTAAACAGAATCCTTGCAAGGACCTGGACTCCACCTGGACTTTTCATAATTTTCCCTTTTCAAACCTCAGGCTGTGACCTCCTTCCAAGTTGCCCCCTCCCGGCCCTGCCCCATTTCCAGCTCTTGGCTAGTCAGCTCTTAGTGCTGGCCTGGAACCAGGGCTGAATCTGCTACAGCATTGCTTGAGCTTGCCTTACTGGTTCTCAGTTTCTCCTCGAGATTCCTCAATCCCCCTCCAGTCTCTAGCATCCCATGACAGCTTTCTTCCCTATGTTCACAGCTGTGTCACCATCCAGCTGTGGGTCGCACCTGCCAGCAAGGAGAATTCTGACAAGCACCAAGGAGACCTAGACTGGGAGGCGCAGTCTTGTCCCAGCCAGAATCTCTTTATGTGCTTCCTGCAGTGACAAATGCCCGCCCTGTAAGCAGGAAGCAGAACAAAGTTGAAATTAACAGCCAAGCCTGACAATCGTGATTTCCTCAGGTTACCTAAGGGGAAATTTTGTTCCAGTCATTAGAAAACAAGGGAGTGAAGAAAGTAAGAGAGAACTAGCAAAGAGAAAGAAAAAGATATATCAGATACCCAATATCAAATGTCCAATCTACTATAGCATGGGCATCCAGAAATCCCCAAGAAGCTTACCACTTTAATCGCTATTATACAAAATAAATGAAAAGTAAAACTTTGACTAAAGGGAAGCTATGAAAATCCAGGTAGCTGGAAACAGAACCTTGATTTAATCGTGTATTTTTTCTTTCTTTCTTTTTTTTTTAGAGACGGAGTCTTACTTTGTTACCCTCAGTAGAGTGCTGTGACATCACAGCTCACAGCAACCTCCAGCTCTTGGGCTTAAGTGATTCTCTTGCCTCAGCCTCCTGAGTAGCTGGGACTATGGGTGCCCATCACAATGCCTGGCTATTTTTTTGTTGCAGTTTGGCCGGGGCTGGGTTCGAACCTGCCACCCTTGGAATATGGGGCAGGTGCCCTACTCACTGAGCCACAGGTGCCACCCTAATCATGTATGTTTATAATCAAAGTAGTCATCATCAATTTATCCACTGTGAGTGAGACCCTGACTCACGCAAAAAATGGAAAAATTCAGCAATCAATTCAGGCCCTGCAGTGAGTGCCTGTAATCCAGTGGCTTCTGGAGGCTGAGGCAGCGAGATGCCCACAGCCTGAGTCTGAGGTTGCAGTGAGCTATGACGCCATTGCATTCTGCTCAGGGCATAGAATGGGACTCTGGCTCAACAACAACAACAACAACAAAAGCAAAGGAATAAAAATAAAAAATAAGCAAGGAAATAAAAAAAAATTATCCACTGTGATCTGCTCACTACCTGTGCAATTTTTTTCATATTTACCTTTGGGTTTTACACCTTGATGTAATCAGTGGTTAAGTTCGGCAGGAAATACATGGAGACAGATCCTTCCACAGTCTTTGCTAGAGAAAGAGAGGTTCCTCTACTAAGTAGGCAATTAGATTCGCCTCACACTCTGTGGTATTTTAATCGAGTTGCCTGTAGGAGTCTTTACATATGTTTAGCTCAGATAAAATCAATCTAATGAGGTAAGGCCCCCAAAGTTCTAATTAGTTTGTGTGAAAATGTAGATGCCTCCCGCTGTTTTGTGTAGGCTTCTCTCTGAAAGAGCAATATATATATATTTTTTCCTAAGTATTCTGATTATCCAACTCTCAGGGCCACACTGTTTCTTACCTACTTATCAATTCAGCAAGAGAAAGTTGGATGGCTTCACCAGCAGGTGTTGTAAAACTCTCAAAATTAGGATTGCTGAAATTCAATAGAGAAGCAAATTGGGCCCTGTGGTGCTAGAAAGTTTGGAATGTTCCCCTAAAACTGTTCCCCCAAATGTCTTTGGTTTTTGGAATCCACCAAAGCCCATTTGTCCCTGACACACTCGATATGAAAGAGACCCTTGGGTTTTTGCTTGATGGAACACATGAGGCCGTGAATAAATTACTTTTCAAAACTTGGCTAAGTTTTGTGCTCTCGGATCAATCTGTAAGTTTTAAAGTTGCTTGGTCTTGGTGAAACACTGCAGAAAGTTGGCTTTAAGAGCTAGCCGGGCAAATCAAAAAGGTATTCCTTTCTTAACCAAGGGGACTCAGATTCAGAGAGTGTTTTAAGCCCTCTGTTGAAAACTGCTGAAAAGTCCATACGACCCTCACAAAACCTCAGGGACGATAGAAAGAGATTTGCTGTGGATTTTTTTTGCATTTATATTTTCTTTGGTTCCAAATCAAGTCTGTGTTCAGTTTTATTATTCAACGATTGTTGGGGGTGTTTAATTCTCAATTGTTCCTCTGGCTTAGAATGTCACTTCCATTCCAATGCTCTGAGCCAGAGGCTGTGCTATGGAGGCTTCATAGTGGCAGACATAGGTCACTTCTGCTTAGTTTAAGCAGAAATGGAATTTATTAGAAGGGTAGCCAATAGCTCACAGAAGGGACTAGGAGCTGGAGGGAACAGAAATCAAGCAATAGCAAAAAAAGAAAGAAAGAAAGAAAAAGACACAGAAAAGTGCAGCGCCTATGGCTCAAAGGAGTAGGGTGCTGGCCCCATACACCAGAGGTGGTGGGTTCAAACCCAAAAACTGCAAAAAAAAAAAAAAAAAAAGAAAGAAATCAAGCAATAGCTAATGTAGACCAGGGGCCCAGAGCCTTGGAGTACATCCCAGGGAGAGGCTGCTGGGACAGCTCTGCTGTGTCTAATTGGGCCCATGCCCAACCCTGCTGTCATTTTCAGGCTGCTGTTGACACCACCAGCGAGGCTTCTTTGGGGTCCCCTGACTTCTTGTGTCACTGACTCCAGAGCAAATTCCTAGTGGAGGCATCTAATTTGCTGAGGCCTAGTCCCAGGCCCAAGGTACACCTCCCAAGGCCTGGGAAAACAACTATGTGAATTTTGGGTTTTCAAAGTGCAATAGTATCTGACCTACCACCAAGAGTCACTCAATGGCGGGGGGTCCCTCAACCACAGGAAGGGGGTTAGATGGTGAACAGTTAATAAATCGATTTGTTAATGTCTGTGTCTACTGGCACTGGAGGAGGGAAAATGCAACAAGGTTTAAAGCTACAGTTCATCTCTGGACGGGAACCTGGAGGGGGCAGGTGGCTCAGAATTTCCCTGTAAATTATTTCCCAATGGACCTGACTTTTGTAATATAACAGAAGGAGCACTAGAGATGTGCAGTTAGAACGAGGTGGAGCGTCTCTCTTTGGAATGAAGGTATGGAGACTAATTCTGCTGCCAAAAAGATGATACCCAGGAAGCTGAGGGCACAGGGCCCAACTGTGTAGCAAGAACTTGTCAGACTGGCTCGGCACTTGTAGCTCAGTGGCTAAGGCACCAGCCACATACACTGGGGCTGGCACGTTCGAACCTGGCCAGCTAAACAACAATGACAACAACAACAACAAACAATAGCCGGGCATTGTGGTGGATGCCTGTAGTTCCAGCTACTTGGGAGGCTGAGGCAAGACAATCGCTTAAGCCCAAGAGTTTGAGGTTGCTGTGAGCTGTGATGCTACAGCACTCTACTGAGGGCGACATAGTGAGACTGTGTCTCAAAAAAAAAACAAAACCCTCTCTTTGATCATATTAGCATTTCTTTCTTTTATATGCTCATTTCCCCTGAGTTTACTAGCAGCAGTAAAAAAAAAAAAAGCTTTTCAAATGCATACCTATCAGGATAGCTGTATGGTAATCAGTTTAACACTGGTTACCAAAAACAAAAACAAAAACAAAACAAAACAAAAAAACCCCATGATTTGTAAGGCTTTTATTCTGAGCAAAATTTAAGGGTTTTTCTCGCATCAACGTCCTTTCAGTCTGCAGGAACTAACTAAATAATGGAATTAAAGTATTTTGAGACCTTATAGTACTTAGAAGTGATGTATAAAGTGTAGCCTGGTGGATGTATGCCTAGACAGATCTCATTTCTCATCAAATCCCAAGAATCCTAGAATCCTAGGGCCATAAGATCTGACATTTTAAGGTTAAAAACCCTTCTTTTCCTGGAATCTATGCATTGGTTTGAAAAGCATTATTTGGTGAATTGCAGCAAAATGTAACCGGAGTGAGAACTCTTGAGATCCGTGTCTTTCCTGTCCCAATTTGGGCAAATATTTACCATCTGTTTTTCATTTTCTAGTTTTAGGAATGAGCACTTTTAAAAGAATGAATGTGGTTTCATTGTGACCTTTTTATGTGTTTCAAAATCTTTGTATTGGAATGGTCTTTGCAACAAAGGGCTGCTGTAGAAAGGTCTGCACATTTATAAAACAAAGGGTGGGACCAGGAATGTCTGATACTCTAATATAGTAACTGAAATTAGATGTTTTCCTAGATATATTCTGTGCTGCAAAAATCGCATATTTAGGTTCACAGCCTGAAATCATTTCATGTTGCCATCACTAACAAGAACAAGAAAATGTGAGTCCAAACACAGATACACACACATTTTGGCTTTCATGGTGGTTAAAAAAAAAAAGGTGATTCTCAAACTGAAAACTAAGTCTGGCAGGCCTAACTAGAAAGACAGGGTATCTGGGTTGGTGCCTGTAACTCAGCGGCTAGGGCACCAGCCACATACACTGGAGCTGGTGGGATCGAATCCAGCCTGGGCCTGACAAACAACAATGACAACTACAACCAAAAAATAGTTGGGTGTTGTGGCCGGCACCTGTAGTCCCAGGTACTTGGGAGGCAGAGGCAAGAGAATTGCTTAAGCCCAAGAGTTTGAGGTTGCTGTGAGCTGTGATTACACGGCACTCTATCCAGGCAGACATAGTGAGGCTCTGTTTCAGAAAAAAAGAAACGAAGAAAAAGAAAGACAGGGTGTCCCTAAAGTCACCATACATAGGGAAAATGGAAAATTGTAGTTAAATGTACATTTATTTACAAACCATTCATTATAAAATTTTAGAAGAGGTAGGCAACACATAGAGAAGATTTTGGGTGGTGCCTGTGGCTCAGTGAGCAGGGTACCAGCCCCATATACTGAGGGTGGTGGGTTCAAACCTGGCCCCAGCCAAACTGCAACCAAAAAATAGCTGTGCTTTGTGGCAGGCACCTGTAGTCCCAGCTATTCAGGAGGCTGAGGCAAGAGAATCACCTAAGCCCAAGAGCTGGAGGTTGCTGTGAGCTGTGATGCCACGGCACTCTACCAAGAGTGAAAAAGTGAGATTCTGTCTCTAAAAAAAAAAAAAATACATTTAGCTACAATATCCAATGTTCCCTGTGTACGGTGACTTTTGAGGTAAGTGAAAGGTATATTTGGACATGATTCTCTGTGGTTCTTCCCTCCTAATACTTATTTATTTAATTTTTATTTAAAGACAGAGTCTCACTCTGTCATTCTGGGTAGAGTGCCATGGTGTCATGGCACACAGCAACTTCAAACTCCTGGGTTCAAGTGATCTTCCTATCTCAGGCTCCTGAGTAGCCGGGACTACAGGTGCCTCCACAACACCTGGCTAGTTTTTTCTATTTTTAGCAGAGACAGGGTCTCCCTCTTGCTCATGCTGGTCTCAAACAACTGAGCTCAAGCAATTCACAAGCCTCAGCCTCCCAGAGTTCTGGGATTACAGGCATGAGTTACTGCACCCAGCATGCTCCAAATATTTATAATATGACCATTCAATTCAATCTCCTTAAGCTGAGCCTCAGTGTATGTGCTGACTACACTGAGGCTCCAGTGGGAGATAGGAAAGTGGGAAGAGGGGATAATTCCTATTTCTAGCTCCCATTTGTATCCCACCAGCAGCCAGGCTTCTAGCTTCTTTCCATCCTTCCAGAATCTGCTCAGTGGTACCCACCATTCAAAGGTCTTTCTTTATAACAGCCGTGCGGGGGCCCCGCCCTGGAAATCTGGTCAGTCTAACCAGACAGCCAACCAACCAAACTCTGAGCTCTGAGGTTTTGGGGTTTCTTCTCCTGGGGAGGAGAAAGGAATTCCATCTTGGATGCTAATCCGCCAGGTTGATTTCTGATTAGTCCCAGCTCCAGGAATGCCTTTAAGATTTTTACTTTCACTTGTTTACCATTTCCTTAAGCAAATTCTTGTCCTTCCCTCTGGGGTAGATGTCAATTGCCCTCCACATTCCTTCTCTACCCTTCTTAAGCCCAAGCCTGAGGGGTAACACCATTTCTTCTCACCAACCAAGACCTGGGTTCTGTTTGTAAGTCCTTATTAAATGTTTCTTTCTGAGAAATTAGCCTTGTCAACCCCAGCTCCTCTCCACCTCTGGGGGTAGGTTTACATAAACCCAGGTGTGGGAGTTGCTTCCTGCAATTCCTGAGTTGCCTTAATCTTCCAGCCATCTATACAACCAAGTTCCTGAATTAAATCCCCTCTATTTGAAAAACCTAACATGATTTCTAACTTCTTGACTGAACTCTAACTAATTCAGCACTATTATATCTAGGTTAAAATGTGTACAGCTGTGATTTCAGTGCACATTTATAAAGCACAAAGGAGCAAGAATTTTCCCACACTAATTCACTAATCGATGGTAGGAGAGTTAATGGGATTAATATGTATTGGGTGTTTGTCCACAGTTCCTAAATCCCTTGCAATTTCCCGGGTGGTAGAAGCCTCTTGTGCTCTAATCAGGGGATTCTTGGTGGGTGTCTAGATAGCTTCAGGACAGGGGCTGGTTGCCAAAAAGACCAAGGTAGGATTAGAAGGCTGGAAGTTTCAGCCCTACCCCCAGACCTCCAGAAAAAGGAGAGAGGCTGGAAATCGGGTCGGTCATCAATGGCTAATGATCCAATCAGCTATGCCTATGTAACAGAACCTCCAAAAAGCCCCAAGAAAAGCTTCCATATTGGAGAATGCATCCTAACTCTACAGGGACAGAGCACCCGTGCTCAGGACAAGATGGAGATACAGGGGTGTGGAAAATACCCTTCATTTCAAAAGCCGTAGGAGGAGCAGTGGGTGCAGAAGGGTCCAGCTTGGTGCAAGCAGGAGGTGCTGTGGGCCCAGTGGGAAGTCTTGGGCACACAGCAAGAACAATCTGGCTTTGATTTTTAAGGGAAAGAAGACAGTCTGAAAACCAGAAATGAAAATCAGAAACCACGTTCGTCTGGCAGGTGGACTTGACAAAGAGTAAGCAAGTAGGTCCTCGTGAACACACAGCAGGGGGGGTGTAGGATTCTCTTGTAGAATCCTGGCGTGTGTTCGCACGTGTAAGTGGGGGTATGCATTTGGTTGTGTGTGTACTTGTTATATGTGTAGCTATGCCCTTGAACATGAGGGGGGGAGCATGGAAAATACGAGAATGGTGAAATCTCTGATATTTCACTTAAAATAACAGGCAAAAATAAGCAAGTTTTTGCCCTTACACCAATAATTGAGGGAGAGCATGGAGGATGGTTATCCAATGATACTCTGCAAATCCTGGTGCTAGAGCCCTGGACATATGTTAGAATAACAGGTCCACTCACGTGGACACGGCAATAACAATTACAGTTATAAACAATAATTAGAACAAAGTAATAAGGTCGAGTCTGGTCTAGTTTACTGGTGATATTTTCTTTATCTCCATAACTGTAATAACTCATTAGATGGAGCCTCCCTGCTGTTTTAATAACCTGGTGTCATTTATTTATGAAGATCATCCAGTCCTTGCTTCTACTTTTTCTCTCTTCCCATGGTCCTAAATTAGCTGCTGTCAGAATCATCTTTCTAAACAGAGTTCTGATCATATTACTTGCCTACTCAAAAAAAAAAAAAAAAAAAAAAAAGGTTGGTGCTGAAGATTCTCTCTCCTAAGGAATAAAATCCAGATTTCGTGGTGTGGCATTTGAGGACACCGTGAACCAACTCTAGCTCACCTTTCCCAGTCCTGTGTGCAGAAATGGTGGGTAAAGTATGTAACAGCCGATTTGGACACCAACACTCACAGCCAGTGGGACCCAACCCTGAAGCAGGGTTTTTCAGGAGCCTGTGGTGTTGGGGACAACTCCTGGCATGGAGGAATAGTCTTAGGAAGCCCAGGTGACAGCCAGGATGGCCATGTGAACACTCAGGGGCCGGGGCCAGGGGCTTTTTACAACTACTATAGGTCAGAAGTATTTCATTCTTTGAGCAACTCGCGTGGCCTTCCTGTACGTGTCAGCTGAATGTGAGCCCAATTTATTTCTGCCTTTCTCCTCCATGGCTGTTCCCTGTTCTCTGCACGGCTCTGCATTTTGTACCTTTCCACCTTCGTAGACAGTTTTTTACCCCACCCGAAATAAAATTGATCTCTGCACTTTCAAATCCTACAAGTCTTTCAAGTTCCAGTTCAGATGTCACCTTTTTCATCAAACGTCCCGCACTCCTTTCGCCAGACACAGCCTTGCTCCCCCTCCCTCAGCACTTCACCTGCCCTCTCTCCCACAATCATGCCGGCTCCAAAGGGGACTTGCCAGGCTTTTCCTGGTTCTTTCTGGACAAAGTGCTAAACCACATTTTGCAGTCTCCACTGATGGGCAGCCATGGGACTGGGTTCCAGACAGGAGAAAATCTGGCTCACAGAAAACCTCCCACGTTGGCTCGG
>CAUYRH010142102.1:0-16752 GCA_963574655.1 Perodicticus potto | reverse complement strand
TGGCCTCATATACCGAAGGTGGTGGTTTCAAACCCAGCCTCTGCTGAACTGCAAAACAGAAAATAGCCGGGCATTGTGGCGGGCGCTTGTAGTCCCAGCTACTCGGGAGGCTGAGGCAAGAGAATCGCCTAAGCCCAGGAGTTGGAGGTTGCTGTGAGCTGTGTGACGCCACAGCACTCTACCCAGGGTGATAAAATGAGACTCTGTCTCTATAAAAAAAAAAAAAAACTCTATCCTTTATTAATTGGCAAAAAAAATCATACTCACGTGAGACTGACAGTAAATAAGAAAATTAAAAAAAAAAAAAAAAGCCAGGCCCAGTGGTTATACCTATAGTCTTAACTACTTGGGAGGTTGAAGTAGGAGGATTGCTTGAGCCCAGGGGTTTGAATCTTCAGTGAACTTTGATCAGGCCAGTGTACTCCAGCCTGGTAACATAGCGAGGCCCTATCTCTAAAATGAATGAATGAATGAATAAATAAATAAATAAATAATTTGTTAATTGAAATGTTGGAAAAGAAAACATATTGCTTTTTATTATTTTTATTTATTTATTTATTTTTCACTTTATTGCCCTGGGTAGAGTGCCGTGGTGTCACACAGCTCACAGCAACTTTCAACTCTTGGGCTTAGGCGATTCTCTTTCCTCAGCCTCCCGAGTAGCTGGGACTACAGGTCACACGCCTGGCTATTTTTTTGTTGCAGTTTGGCTGGGGCCGGGTTTGAACCCGCCACCGTCAGTATATGGGGCTGGAGCCCTACTGACTGGATCACAGGCGCCGCCCTGCTTTTTATTTTTATTTATTTATTTATTTTTTTGCGGTTTTTGGCTGGGGCTGGGTTTGAACCCACCACCTCCGACATATGGGGCCGGTGCCTTACTCTTTTGAACCACAGGTGCCGCCCAAAAATAAAACATATTGAACAATAAATTATGCTAAAAACACTTTAGTCAGGCATGGCAGCTCATGCGTATAATCCTAGCACTCTGGGATGCTGAGGCAGAAGGACTCCTTGAACTCAGGAGTTATAGACTTGTCTGAGCAAGAGTGAGACCTCTGTCTCTACAAAAACCAAAATACAACAGCTGGGCGACTTGGAGAAGGCTTGTAGTCCCAGCTACTTGGGAGGCTGAGGCAGCAGGATACTTGGAGCCGAGAAGCCTGAGGTTGCAATGAGCTATGATGACACCACTGCACTTTACTCAGCATACAGAAGTAAGACTGTCAAAACAACAAAAACAACAAAAAAACCACAAACACTTTAGGGTTCAGTGAAAGGAGATAGGAGCTTGAGCAATTGGGAAAGGGCATTAAGAAGAAAAATATAGGCTGACCACTGCACTCTACCCAGGGTGACTGAGTGAGACTCTGTCTTTTTTTTGAGACAGAGCCTCAAGCTGTCACCCTGGGTAGAGTGCTGTAGCTTCGCAGCTCACAGCAACCTTCAATTCCTGGGGTCAAGCGAGTCTCCTGCTTCGGCCTCCCAAGTAGCTGAGACTAAAGGCGCCCGCCACAATGCCCGGCCATTTTTTGGTTGCAGCCGTCATTGTTGTTTGGCAGGCCCGGGGTGGATTCGAACCCGCCAGCTCAGGTGTACGTGGCTGGTGCCTTAGTCCGTTGAGCCATAGGCACTGAGCCAGAGACTCTGTCTTTTTAAAGAAACTATTAGTTTGTTTGTTTATTTATTTATTTGTTTGTTTGTTTTGCGGTTTTTGGCCAGGGCTGGGTTTAAACCTGCCACCTCTGGCATGTGGGGCCGGTGCCCTCTCCTTTGAGCCACAGGCGCCGTCCCAGAGACTCTGTCTTAAAAAAAAGAAAAAAAAAAAAAAAGAAGAAGAAGAAAGACGCTTGGCGCCTGTGGCTCAACGGGCGAAGGCGCCAGCCACGTACACCTGAACTGGCGGGTTCAAATCCCCGCCACATACCAATGACGGCTGCAACCAAAAAATGGCCAGGCGTTGTGGTGGGCGCCTGTAGTCCCAGCTACTTGGGAGGCAGAGGCAGGAGACTCGCTTGAGCCCAGGAATTGGAGGTTGCTGTGAGCTGTGATGCTACAGCACTAGTCTATCCAGGGTGACAGCTTGAGGCTCTGTTTCAAAAAAAAAAAAAAAAGAAGAAAAAGAAGAAGAAAATGTATGATTGCAGTGGTTAGGAATTAGGGCAGTGGGTTCTGGGAACTGGGAGAAAGTGGTCCATTTGGGACTTCCTGAGAGTTAGGAACCCAAGACCGGGTAGGAAAAGTAAAATGAAATAGACAGAAGGGTTTTGTAGCTACCTGGAGTCAATGAAAGTGTTAAAGCAGGAAACTGACAGTTTTGTTAGCTTAGTCTCTCCTGTTTTTTTTGTTCATTTTTTTGACATCTTCAGGACAAGATATTAAAAATCTTGTTGTATTCAGCTCTATTGTTTATGAATTAGAGCCATAGAAATGGAGGCTAGCCACTGAGCAGAAGTCACAATAAAGTTTATTCTATATTGTAAAACTCATATATACGTCATTATAGAAAGATTAATTGAAAAATATAAAGAAGAGGCTCAGTGACTGTAGCACAGTGGGTAGGGCGTGGGCCACATGCACTGAGGTTGGCGGGTTTGAACCCGGCCTGGGCCTGCTAAACAACAATGACAAATGCAACAAAAAAATAGCTGGGCATTGTGGCAGGCACCTGTAGTTTCAGCTACTCGGGAGACTGAGGTAAGAGAATTGCTTAAGCCCAAGAGTTTGAGGTTGCTGTGAGCTGTGATGCCAAGGCACTCTACTGAGGGCGACATAGTGAGACTCTGTCTCTCTTTTTTTTTTTTTTTGATAGAGACAGAGTCTCACTTTTATAGCCCTCAGTAGAGTGCTGTGGCATCACACAGCTTACAGCAACCTCCAACTCCTGGGCTTAAGTGATTCTCTTGCCTCAGCCTCCCAAGTAGCTGGGACTACAGGCGGAGACTGTCTCAAAAAGAAAAAAAGGAAGGAGAAGGATGAGGAGAAGGAGGAGGAGGAGGAGAAGGAGAAAAGAAGAAGAAAGAAAGAGGAGGAGAAATGAAATCAACCATGATTTCACCTCTTCCTTATTTTGGGAACAACCTTCCAGGACTTGAAGAGCCATTTAGAACACAGCCAGACATTCTGAGGAAGGAAGTGGAAGCTGAAGTAGAGCTTTGTGTTCACACCTCAATTCTCCCTCTTGAGGTGGATGGAGTACTCTTATCCTTTCCCAATTAACTCCAGTGCCATATCCTTTGAGAAGGTTTCTCCAGCTCTTAGAAGAAATGGCTACTGAAGGAAGGCAACTTCTCTCCTCTGCTAGGTGATCAGAGGAGCTTTATAGAGGTGGGGTCTGACCTAGAACTCACCTTATAGTGGGGGTAGGATTTCCTTGAGATAAGAAAAGGAGACATTGGGGGGGTGCCTGTGGCTCAAAGGAGTAGGGTGCCGGCCCCATATGCCGGAGGTGGTGGGTTCAAACTCAGCCCCGGCCAAAAAACTGCAAAAAAAAAAAAAAAAAAAAAAAAAAGAAAAGAAAAGAAAAGGAGACAAGGGTCTGGTATTTTTAGACTGCATTCAGGGACACCTGGTAGTCTAGCCCTGTTGAAGAACAGGCTGGGAAGGTATGTGCTGGGGCCAGTGAAATTCTCTAAACCAAGGGAGAAAGTTTAATAGGGAGCAAGTTTAATGATTGTGTTTCTGATTAAGGCAGCCAAACAGATTTCAGACTATGTGGGTGCTGTTTGGAAAAGCAACTCAAAAGTCCTCACCCTCTAGCCCAGTTATTGCTGTTTTTTAGGGTGCACTTTGTACTCAGCTGTGATTATTTGTGTTTTCTTTTTCCAAAGAAGCTTCTAAATTAGCCTTTCCAGCAAGCCCCTAGAAACAAGTTACTAATGTCCAGATCTCAACCTCCTCTTGCCCAGAATAAGTTAACTTTGCAGTGAGCAAAGCTGGCATTCAAGCTACTCTTCAACAGAATCTTTCCTTTGGGGAAGGCCTTGGGGTTACTTCCCGCCAACCCTTCCTTACCGCTCAGCCCCACCCGCGCATCCCCGGGCGTGGCCCAGCGCTGCGCCTTTAAGAAGGGGGCGGAGCACAAGTGGAAAGACAAAGCCCCTGGCCGCGCGCGCTCCCCCTCCCCCCTCCGGCGTACCACCCGGACAGTGATGCCCGGATGTCGGTGTCGCCGTCGGTGACAGATGGCGCAGTGTCTGTATAAGTGAGGATGCCTCTCTGGCCTGACCCCCTTGTGTTCTTAGTCTTTCGGCCCTTCGCTGTCTCCCACTTTTAACTCCGCTGCTGGAGGCCCGCACGACTGTCACTGACGCTTACATAACGTGACCTTTCACCTCTTCAGACTGCCCTCTAGTGCGCTGCAACCCAACTACGCGGCAGGGGCAGGGTGGGTGGGACCCAGGTACAGAGCGGCAGCTCCTGTGAGCCAATAGACTGCGAGCGCTGACCAGCTCTCCGCCTATTGGCGCATTCGCCACCGGCGCCACGGGGGAGCAAGTTAGTCTGTGTGCTGGCCGGACGGGGGGGAGGAGGGGAATCTCCCGCCATTTTTCAATAATTTCCTCCGGTGCAGCTGAGGAGGAGTCGTGACTGCCGGCCGCTGGGACCCATAAGCGAAGGTTGGCCTGAGACTGCTGGGACGCGCTGCAGTGTGGCGTAGGAGCTCTGTGCTTTTGCTTTCCGCTCCATGGCTCTCGCGCGGCCGCGCCAGCGGTGAGGGAGCCGGAGTTCGCGCCGCCCTCTCACCCCTCCCCTCCCCCACCCACCCCCGGAGCCGGGCGCTCGCACCCGGCCCCGGGGCCTAGTGTTGCTCTGCGAGCCGGCCGAATAGCCGCGCGCCCCCCGCCGCCGCGTTCCCTGTCGCTGCTGACGCGATGGCGCCGCTCCTGGGCCGCAAGCCCTTCCCGCTGGTGAAAGCGCTTCCAGGAGAGGAGCCGCTCTTCACCATCCCACACACTCAGGAGGCCTTCCGCACTCGGGAGTATCCTTTTCCAGCCGCACCGGGCGAGGGCCAGACTGGAGCGGGTGGGATGGGCCGGGGGTTTGCTGGCCTGGGGAGGGTCGGGCGCGGATCCCGCTCCTGGGGCAGCTGTCAGCGCGCCCGGCCGCCGGCTGGCCTGGATGCAGAACCCGAGTCCGGGCCCGCGGTTCCTGGTGTCGGGCGGGGGGCGCAGGCCGGCCGGGGAGGAAGACCTGCCGGCTCGGGTCTCCCCGGAGCCCCGCACTTTGTCCCCAGGCCTCCTTGACGGGGAGCGCACCTCCCCCCTCCCAGTTGGCTTTAGGCCCTGAGTGCCGGGGGGAGGGAGGGAGAGAGCGGAGTTTGCTTTGCTATCCTCCCCCCTTTATTTTTGGAGAAAAAGGAAATTTAAATTATACCTTAAAGTTAAGTTTTTGAAATTATACCTGCGAGGCCTCGTGATCAGGCAGGTAAAAGTCCCGATTGCGTCTTAGCCGGATCTCTGCGGGGGCGCTTGTATTCTTGGGAAGACTTAGGCCGGGGATGAACTGACAGAACCGCGAGGCACAAAACCGAGAATTAATTTCCAGACTTAAAGGGAGCAGAAAAAAAAAAAACCAAAAAACCTTGCCTTAGTTGGGCATACATAGGTTTGAGATTTTGAAGATTTGGGAGATTGATATTTGTTTTTAAGTAAAATTTAGAAAAATAAGACGTACTGAAAAATTTTATGTTGCCATTTGGGAACATGAGCTTGATGTTTTGAGTAGGAAGCATCCTCTCTTATGGTCATTTAAAAAGGGGTCTTGCATAAAGCATAATCTTTTAATTAAAAGTTGTGCAAGTTTTATTTACTTTCGTTAGGGATGCCAGACGAATCCGTTTGAGGCTTTTAAAAATGTAGATTTCTGAATCAAGCTTTCTTTGGTGTGGAGAACCTTGTAAGAGTGAAAGCTAATGTACTATTTAGTCACCTTTTTCTATTTGGAAAGACTTGATTTCTTAGCAGTTTGTGCGTGCTTGCTTGTGTATAGGAGGGAGTATCTGTGTGAGCTATTTCATTCCTTCTTTGATCTTTGCTTCAATACAGTACTTCATAGGATAATCTCAATCTGGTTTAAGTGCAGTTTGTGAGTGTTGGGTGTTTATACCCAAAAAGGACCTGGAAGATGAGTCCCTGGTGTAGACAGGCTCTGGAAGAAATATACATACAACATCTTGGAGATGACGTGGATTCTGGAGGTGGTGGGATTCTCCTGCTTGGTTTGCAAAGTAGGCCTAGAGTTCAGGTTGACTTGTTTAAGTTTGATGAGAGTCGGGAGTAGAATGCTGTTCTCTTCCTACTTCATCTCTGTAAGTAAATCAAGAGAAAAAGGTAGAATACTACTCCTTTATTTTTAATTAATTTAAATAATCATCTACTCTGTGTCCATTTGCGGTATAAGATAACGTGTATGTAAGGCTAACTCAGTAGCTCCCATCTGTAATTCCAGCACTTTGAAAAGTTGAGGTGGGAGGATTGTTTGAGGGGTGATCTGCCACTGTGCTCCAGTCTGATTGGTAGAGCAAGACCCTGTTCTCTGGGGAAAAAAAGATAAAGTGCTTTTAAGTGGCGTTGGTAATCTGGTTCTTTCCTTGTCCTTTTAAGACTTTTGGAATGCTTTGGAGAAAGTTTTTTAGCTCTATTAAAAACAGCATTATTCTAAAGTTACCCTACTTTTTAAAAATAACGTTCCAAAACATTAGTAGAGTAGAATCTTACTTGTTGGAATCTGTCATATCCTTTTCAAGTGTCATTAATTTTTTTAGCTGTTAATAGTTCATACACTATCAGATGTTAATTAATTTTTTAGGTCTGGTTTTAGTGGAGTATGAGAAACATGTCTTAGAGAAAAGGCAAGTTCCAAGTCTGTAGGATCTATTGAGCTATGTAAAAAATGTCTATAGATAGTGAATTTAGGACTGTGACGTAGGCTTTTTCATATCATTTAGTGAAATCATTGAAATATATATGAAGAATTTCTCGTAATTATGACAGTTGAAAACTGAAACCTCAAACATTTCAAGTGGTATGTATTTAATAAACATTCTTCATTTTTTATTTTCCATGCTGGTATTTAGTACCCTTTTAACAGAAGAGTTCCTAAATTGTGTTACATATGAGGGGAAAATTGTTCTCTTGGGAATTTCTACAAGTGGAAGCACTTTAAGGATGGTTTTTAAACACTTGTACTATATGGTTGGCAGATTGGCATATTTCTTTATTAGGCTATTAGTGGTTTCATAGTGGAGAATAAATATGTGGTTGGGTAACAGCTGCATTTGAAGTATTCTCAGTTCTCAATTTATATTTACAGTTACGTTTTTAATAGGATTTGATACTTTAATTTTCTCAATACCTACCTTTTGGGCACCTGTAGCACAGTGGTTACGGCGCCAGCCATGTACACCGAGGGTGGCAGGTTCGAACCTGCTCTGGGTCAGCTAAACAACAATGACAACTGCAACAAAAAAATAGCCAGGCGTTGTGGTGGGCGCCTGTAATCCCAGCTACTTTGGGAGGCTGAGGCAAGAGAATCGCTTAACTTGAGAGTTTGAGGTTGCTGTGAGCTGTGATGCCACTGTACTCTACCAAGGGCTGCAAAGTGAGACTCTGTTTCAAAAAAAAAAAAAAAAGCCACCTACCTTTTTTTTGTTTGTTTGTAGAGACAGAGTTTCACTCTATCGCCCTCGGTAGAGTGCTGTGGAGTCACAGCTTACAGCAACCTCCAGCTCTTGGGCTTAGGTGATTCTTCTTGCCTCAGCCTCCCAAGTAGCTGGGACTACAGGCGCCCGCCACAACGCCCAGCTATTTTTCTGTTTTTGCAGTTTGGCCAAAGCCAGGTTTGAACCCGCCACCTTCGGTATATGGGGCCAGCGCCCTACTCGCTGCCCTTCTTTTTCTTTTTAAGACAGAATCTCTGTCACCCTAGGTAGAGTGCTGTGGTATCGTCATAACTCCAGGGCTCAAGTGATCATCTTGCCTCAGCCTCCCAAAAAGCTGGGACTATAGGCTCCCGCTACAGTGCCTGACTAGTTTTTCTATTTTTAGTAGAGACGGGGTCTCACTTTTGCTCAGGCTGGTCTTGAACTCCTGAGCTCAAGCAATCCCACTTGCCTCTACCTCCCAGAGTGCTAGGATTACAGGCCTGAGCCACAGCACCCAACCTGACAATTGCTCTTTCTTGAGACAGATCTTGTTGTATTGGTGGTCTCAAACTCTCAGTCCCAACTGAACCTGCTGCCTTAGTCTCCCAAAGTGCTGGGATTACAGGTGTTAGCCACTGTACCCAGCTGAGAATTTATATGTGGTATAGTGATGAGAGGGTACAATTCATACAATTAATCTGACTCTACACCAGAGTGACTAGAGCATGATTTCTTTGTTTTTAGAAAATGGTGTCTCACTGTGTTCCCCAGGCTGAAGAGTAGTGGTTATTCATAGGCACAATGGTAGTGCTCTGGAGCCTCAAACTCTTGGGTTCAAGAGATCCTCCTGCCTCAGCTGCCTACAGACTTGAGGCCCTGTGCCTGGTTTGGAGCATGCTTTAAGAGTTTGAGTAGGTAGCTCTAGATGAAGTTGTTGCAAAATAGGATTAATTTTTATTGTGTAGTAGGAATACTGAACTCTTTTCTAATTTAATTTCTTTAACAAATTATGTCAGATTAGAGTTACTATTAATTTTGTGATAATCTGATCCAAAGAGAAAATAGAGTAAAAAGCAAATCTTGAGTTGGCTTTATGTGTCATCTTCTCACTTAAAACTCCTAGGGTTACGGTGTGCTTTTTTTCCATCTCTGTGCTTTTCTGGGCCACTTCCTTTCAGGCTATCAAGTACTTTATTAAAAGAAACAATCTTTAAAAAGCTAAGAACAACAAAGCAGCAGCATATTGTGATAAGGAGGTAGTTCTTGAACTCATTAAAAAGTAGATAAATAATGAGGTAGTCTAGGATTTGAAAATATCTTATTATTTATGGCTTATACAACCTTTGGAGAACTGCTTTGACATTTTGTCTGCAATTATATGTGCAGCAGTTGCTGGAACATAAAAACTTCAATTGGTATTTGCTCTGAGTGGTTATTTGAGAGTGAGTGAGTGACTTATTTTGGTAACCTAAAATCTGAAGTAGGATTTAGAGGCAGCTGACTCAATACCCTCTAATGGTTCCCCCCCTTTTCATTTTTTTCTTGCTTTCTCTTTTTTTTTTTTTTTTGAGACAGAGTCTCACTCTGTCATCCTCGGTAGAGAGCTGTGGCATCACAGCTAACAGCAACCGCAAACTCTTGGGCTTAAGCGATTCTCTTGCCTGAGCCTCCCAAGTAGCTGGGACTACAGGTACCTGCCACAATGCCTAGCTATTTTATGTTGCAGTTGTCTTTGTTGTTTAGCTGGTCCAGGCTGGTTTCGAACCTGCCAGCCTCGATGTATGTGGCTGGTGCCGTAACCACTGTGCTATGGGTGTCGAGCCTTTTTCTTGCTTTCTCTTAATGTAAGTCAAAGTAGTAACCAGAATGATTGCATAAACTTAAAAAATACCCATTTTCAAGTGATGTAGGAATTTCAGTTATGGATTTTTGAAATTATTCTAATTAAAAATTTTGAGTTAATATTGTCAGGACATTTGTTCTGAGATATAACAACACTGTCCAATAACAGTAATGTAAGCCATCTGCAATTTAAAATTTTCTAGTAGCCTTATTTTTTAGAAAGGGAAACCAAGTAGAAAAAAGGAAAAACGTCTTTTTATTATTCTCAGACCCAGGCTCAAGGAACCTGTGTATGAGACACCTTTTTAGTGGCAAAGAGAATACTGGAAAGAAACATAATAACTATTTAAGCCACCTCTTGGAAGTGACATATATCACATCTATTCGTAACTGTTGGTCAAAGCAAGTTACATGGCCAAGCCCAACATCCCTGAGGTGGGGTTGTACATTCCCCTTCACAAACATTGAAAGCAAGCCCCAATGTGTTGAGTGGAGATGTAAAATCTCTTTATGGGCTGCGGCATTGGCTCATGCCTGTAATCATAGTACTCTGGGAGGCTGAGGCAGGAGGATCCCTTGAGCTTCGTAGTTGGAGACCAGCCTCAGCAAGACCTCCATCTCTACTGAAAATATAAAAAATTAGCTGGACATTGTGGCAGGCACCTGTAGTCCGAGGCAGGAGGATCACTTGAACCCAGGAGTTTGAGGTGCTGTGAACTAGGCTGACGTCACTGTGTTCTAGTTTCTCAAGAAAATTTTTTTTATTTATAAAGAGGAGGTGAATAGTTGGAAACAGTAATAAGAGAATGTTTTCTGGGGAAAAAAAAAATTTTTTTTTTTTTAAACAGAGCCTCAAGCTGTCACCCTGGGTAGAGTGCTGTGGCATGACAGCTCACAGCAACCTCCAACTCCTGGGCTCAAGCGATTCTCCTGGCTCTGCCTCCCAAGTAGCTGGGACTACAGGCACCTGGCTATTTTTTGGTTGCAGCCGTCATTGTTTGGCGGGCTCGGGCTGGATTCGAACCCACCTGCTCAGGTGTATGTGGCTGACGCCTAAGCCACTTGAGCCACAGGCGCCGAGCCTGGGAAAAATTTTTTAAAGTTAAGATTTAAAGTATGATTACAATTTAGTTAGACGAATAGGACTATGTGAGAGGATGTGATAAGTTTGAAGGGCCTTGACTTTTAAAAGTTCTTCACTCTTTGGGTAGAGTGAAGAAGTGGAAGTGGGGATGGGCTTGCCCAATGGTGAGAGATACAGAAAAAGGCTGCATTGCGAAGGTACTTGTGACATACATAGGCTGAGGAGTTTATACTTGGCCTTACATTGAGTGGAAGCTATTGAAAATTTGAATACAATAAAAAGTAGTCTTTTAGGTCAGGAAGGTTTCTGTGGCTGCAGTGATAGGATGAATGATTGCTAGTTGTTGAGACCAGGGGAGACCAGACATTCATGTGGCCATTGAAATAATCTAGGGATTGGCTAGGCCCCTGTAGCACAGTGGTTACGGTGCTGGCCACATGCACCGAGGCTGGCGGGTTTGAACGCAGCCTGGGCCAGCTAAGCAACAATGACAACTGTAATAACAATTATTTTAAAAAATAGCCGGGCATTGTGGCGAGAGCCTGTAGTCCCAACTACTTGGGAGGCTGAGGCAAGAGAATTGCTTAAGCCCAAGAGTTGGAGGTTGTTGTGAGCTGTGACGCCACAGCATGCTACCAAAAGCGACATAGTGAGACTCTGTCTCAAAAAAAAAAAAAAAAAATAAAATAAATAATCTAGGGATTTTAGGTAATAGATAATGGTGGTCTGAATAAATTTACTAGATTTGACAACCACCAACTATGGTGATTGATGGGGGAGGAGTCAAGGAGAGTAAAGGATTGGTTTTCACTTGTATTATAGTGTCCGTCTCTGAAATAGAGAACTCTGGAAGAGGAACCAGTATTTATTTCTTTTTGTTTTGTTTGTAAGTTGGGGGAAGGGAAGTCTTCAGTTTAGACACTTAACACAGAATCTCTGTGTATGTCCAGATGGAGATGTCCATAGTGCTATTGATTATATGGGTCTGGAATTTACAGAGAGGAGACTGAGCTTATGAGTTACTTTTCTATAGATAGTATTAAACTTTTTTTTTTTTTTTGAGACAGAGCCTCAAGCTGTCATCCTTGGTAGCGTGCTGTGGCATCACAGCTCACAGCAACCTCCAATTCCTGGGCTCAAGCGAGTCTCCTGCCTCTGCCTCCCAAGTAGTTGGGTCTACAGGCGCCTGCCACAACGCCCGGCCATTTTTTTTTGGTTACAGCCGTCGTCGTCGTCGTCGTCGTCGTCGTTTGGCGAGCCCGGGCTGGATTCGAACCTGCCAGCTCAGGTGTACGTGGCTGGCGCCTTAGCCTGTTGAGCCACAGGCATGAGCCAATAGTATTAAACTTGAAGTTATGGGAATGGGTAAGGTGACCCAGCAGGAGTATGCTATATAAATGGCAGTGCCTTTTTTTTTTAAGAGATGGAAGGGTGGGGAAGGGGGGTATGTCATTATTTTGCTGGTGGTGAATTTGAACTCCTGGGTTCAGGGAATCCTCCTACCTCAACTTCTAGAGTAGCTGGAATTGTATGAGTGCACCGCTACACCCTGATTTGAGATGGCAGTGACTTTCAGAGGAGGGTAGGAAGGATGTGTTTGAGCGTTAGAAGAGATACTTACTGTTTGAAAGCCTATGATAAAAAAAAGATTATTTAAATATAATTGTTTGAAAAAAATCCCCCCACTTAAAAAAATTTTTTTTTATAAATCACAGAAAATAAACCTCAACAAAATCTTGGTTGGCATAGTGGTTTTCAATTCTGTGGTGGCCTGAGGATTGCTTCCCTGTGGGAACATATTTATCAACATAATAACACCCAGCTGTACAGTGAGTGATTGTACTTTTGCTATTGGCTAAAACTATTTTGGATTATCTATGAATTTGCCCCTATTGTTTGCCTTTCACTGTTCATAACCCTGGAAAACAAAGGATCTCCGTATATTAGAAACCAGCTGGGCATAGTGGCAGTCTCCTGTAGTCTTAGCTACTTGGGAGGCTGAGATAGATGCAGGATCACTTAAGATGCCATAGGAAGACCTTGTCTCCTAAAAAAAAGAAAAAAATAACTTGTTTTTCTTATTTCTTATAATTTTGCCTGTCTTATGAAACTTTAGTGAATTGAGGAAATCCCACTTGTACTAAAATATTTTTTGTTGTTGTTTTTGCAGTTTTTTGGCCAGGGCTGGGTTTGAACCTGCCACCTCCAGCATATGGGGCCAGTGCCCTACTCCTTTGAGCCACAGGCGCTGCCCTAAAATATTATATTATTTGTAAAACATGTTATTATAGAGAGAGCTGTTTATTTTATTATTTATTTATTTTTACTCTGTCTCCCTGGGTAAGAGTGCAATGGTAATCTTAGCTCATAGCAACCTCAAACTCTTAGACTTGAGCAATCTTTTTTCCTCAGCCTCCTATGTAGATGGGTCTATTGGCATGCACCACTAAGCCTGGTAGTTTTTCTATATGTAGTATAGACCGATGTCTAGCTCTTGCTCAGGCTGGTCTTGAACTCCTCAGCTCAAGCAGTTCACTTGCCTGGGCCTCCCTGAGTGCTAGGATTACAGATGTGAGCTGCCGCACCCAGCCATAGAGGGAGCTATTTAAATACTTTAACCACTGTAAAATATGTTACTTGGAAGCTAGGCGCTGTGGCTTCCTCAAACCTGTAATCCTTGTACTTTGAGAGGCCCAGGTGGGAGACTCGCTTGAGGCCTGGAGTTTGAGACAGACCTGAACAACATAGCCAGGCTCTGTTTCTACAAAAACAAAAATGCTGGCCTATGCCTGTAGTTCCAGCTACTCTGGAGGCTGATCCAGTAGAACTACTTAAACCCAGGAGTTTGAGGTTGCAGTGAGCTATCATTACACACTCTGGCCTAGGCAACGTGTAGTAAGACCCTGTCTCAAAAAGAAAAAAATATGTTCCTTAATACAAGGATTGGTAGCTAATTCCCTAGTTGTAGTGTCAGTTTATTGTCTTGTATATCATCTGTTGCTGTGCATAGAAGTAAATTAGTTCCTTGCCATCTGAATTTGAAAGTAGGTGACTGATAGTGAATTCCAGTGGGGTGGTGTGGAAAGTTGCCAGTATGTATGCCACCAACTTATATGATGTCCTTTCCCTCTCATTTCCCTCAAGAAGATTGTTGAAACAATAACTGATAAGTGATCTTGTGAATATAGTATTATTGGAGGCAGCATAGAGACTAGATAAATACCACATCAAAAGTATTTCTAGGAATACTTTTAGGTATCTTACGGAAGTTATTTTATTTTAAAGCTGCTGACATGAGTTTTTTAACAAAATTTCACTTTTAATTCTTACTCTTTTTGGCTTGTGTTTTATTTTGCCTCTTATAAATTTTCAGCACTGTGTAGTCTTATAAAATGAAACGAGTGAATTGAGGAAGTCCTATTTGTACTAAAATACTATTATTTGTAAAACATGACAAATCATTGTAATCAGACTTTAGTCTTGGTCACCTTGTTTTGGATTTGT
This sequence comes from Perodicticus potto, assembly GCA_963574655.1. Taxonomy (NCBI): domain Eukaryota; kingdom Metazoa; phylum Chordata; class Mammalia; order Primates; family Lorisidae; genus Perodicticus; species Perodicticus potto. The sequence goes on along the minus strand of CAUYRH010142102.1, from coordinate 2,677 downwards.
CACTTGAAAACTTTCATTTCATTTGTCTTATGTTGTGCATTTTAGAAAGGATCCTATAGTTTCTTTTTTTTTTGCAGTTTTTAGGCCAGGGCTGGGTTTGAACCCGCCACCTCTGGGTTTGGCCCCTGGTATATGGGGCCAGCTCCTTTGAGCCACAGGTGCCGCCCTGGTTTCTTTTTTCTTTACATGCATGTGTAAGTATTTTGTGGGTGTGGATTAGTTGTCTCTGTTGCTTGGATGTTTTCCTGAGCTATTGTCAACAGAGAGTATGAAGCCCGCTTGGAAAGGTACAGTGAGCGCATTTGGACATGCAAGAGTACTGGAAGCAGTCAGCTAACGCACAAGGAGGCCTGGGAAGAAGAACAGGAAGTTGCTGAACTGTAAGTAATAGATACATTGGCCTCTTGCTCCGTCTTTACATTGTTAGGAAAGGAAGGAATATTAAGCCTAAAGCGTTGTTTGTATTTAAATTTATAGAGTACAGATTGAAATACATTAAATTTGTGTACTGTCTGGTGTCTTGCCACTAGTAAGTATGTGAAATAGATATTTAGTTATATGTGTACTTCTTTAGGTATTTACCCAGGCCTTTGAGTGTTCTTGCTCCATACTTTTACTTTGTAAGAACTCTGGAAATACGGTTCCAAGTAAAGGTACTGCTATGATCTGTGAGTGATATGGAGGCAGCAAATGAACAGAAAGTTTGCCTTTTTTAATTTAATTTTAATTTTATTTATTTATTTATTTTTGAGACAGAGTCTAACTGTGTTGCCCTAGGTAGAGTGCTGTGGGGTCACAACTCACAGCAACCTCCAACTCTTGGGCTCAAGCAATTCTCTTGCCTCAGCCTCCCAAGTAGCTGGGACTACAGGTGCCCACCACAACACCCGGCTATTTTTTTGTTGTTGTAGTTGTCGTTTAGCTGGCTTGGGCTGGGTTCAAACTCGCCAGCCTCAGTGCATGTAACTGGCGCCATAACCACTGTGCTACAGGCGCTGAGCCATTAATTTTTATTTTTTATAGAGACAGAGTCTGTGTTTCCCAGTTTGGTCTCAAGCTGCTGACCTCAAGTGATCCTCACCTTAACCTACCACAGTGTTGGGATTACAGGCATGAGCTACTACATCTGGTTGGAAGTTTTCTTTGTTTTGTGGTTATTTGTAATTATAAGATGGACTGGATGCATTGCCTCACGAGTGTAATTCCAGCACTTTGGGAGACTAAAGCAGGAGGATCACTTGAGGTCAAGGGTTCCAGACCAGCTTTAGCAATATACTAAGACCCCAAGAACTGGGTGTGGTGGTGTGCACCACTTGTCTCAGGTATATGAGAAGCTGGAGCAGAAGGATCTCTTGAGCCCAGGAGTTTGAGCTTGCAGTGAGCTGTGATGATGCCACTGAACTCTATAGTCTGGGTGCCATAATGAGACCTTGACTCAAAAAAAAAAACCAAATTACAAGATTTTTTTTTTTTTTTAGAGATAGAGTCTTACTTTATCGCCCTCAGTAGAGCGCTGTGGCATCACAGCTCACAGCATCCTCCAACTCCTGGGCTTAGGCAATTATCTTGCCTCTCCTGAGCTTAGGCAATTATCTTGCCTTACCCTCCCCAGTAGCTGGGGCTACAGGTACCCACCACAACACCCAGCTATTTTTTCTTGCAATTTGGCTAGGCCCAGGTTTGAACCTGCCACCCTTGGTATATGGGGCTGGCATCCTACTCACTGAGCCATAGGCACCGCCCAATTATAAGATATTTTTTGCAGCAGCTGTCAAAAATACATAGTTTTATCTAAGTGGGGAAGTTGAATAAATATACAGTTTTGTCTAAGTGGGGAGGTTGAATTGGGTCTTAAAACATCCTGTGTTCAGAGTGCGTAGTTATCTGGATATTATTAAAGAAAACACTCAGAATTTGGGTAATAGGTGCATGCAAAACATTAAGTAGAAACTAGAGATGATAAAACAGTACCCTTGAGAGTTTGGAACAGACACTTTCTGTGGATTTTCTCATTAACTTATCTTGATAGCAGATAAGCAGGGGGAGCATAAAATTTGTCAGTCTAATACTGTTCTGGTCTTTTGCTGATGTATCAGAGCACTGAGTTCATTTGAAACCAGGGTTCTAGTAATGGCTTCATCAGTGACTAATAATTGGTTGAGTATGTTAACCTTGTACCTCTTTGTTGAGGTCTCTTATATTGTTTCATGTTGAGATATGTACGTGCTTTGTGTAATGTACTAGATCAGGGATAGGCCACAAATTTCTTTGAAGGACCTGTTTGTAAATGTTGTCAGGTTTGTAGGCCACATGGTCTCTGACTTAACTACTCAGCTCTGGAGTTGATTTGTAAAAACAGCTAATAGATAACTATGTAAAGGAATGAGAGCAGCTGTGTTCTAATAGAACTTCATTTACAGAAACTGGTAGTAGGCTGGATTTGGCCTATTGGCTATCGGTAACCCTTGGAGTGGCCTGTAAACTTCTTGTGGGCAAGATTCATATTTGACTTATTCTTTTTTTTTTTTTTTTTATTTTTTTTATTTTTTATTTTTTTTTGAGACAGAGCCTCAAGCTGTCACCCTGGATAGAGTGCTGTGGCATCACAGCTCACAGCAACCTCCAATTCCTGGGCTCAAGCGAGTCTCCTGCCTCTGCCTCCCAAGTAGCTGGGACT
>CAUYRH010142101.1:0-11473 GCA_963574655.1 Perodicticus potto | reverse complement strand
CTGGGACTATAGGCGCCCGCCACAACGCCCAGCCATTTTTTGGTTGCAGCCGTCATTGTTGTTTGGCGGGTCCGGGCTGGATTCGAACCCGCCAGCTCAGGTGTACGTGGCTGGCGCCTTAGCCCGTTGAGCCACAGGCGCTGAGCCATGAGTCACATTTTCAAAAGAAACAATAAATGCTATGTCAAACTCAAGGTCATTTGCTTCATGTCTTCAGGAAGATCTGATTTTGGTCACCCCAGAAAGGCATTTTTATACCCTTTCCGTAGTGTGTGTGTGTATTTTTAAGTAGGAAAAGAAAAAAAAAAATGACAGGTATTTTCTTTTATTTCAGAAATCATTGCTAAAAGTTTCGATTCGGGAAGACAAAAATGTTCTGGAGGTTGATGGTGGCGATGGTTGTACAACAATGTGAATGTATGTAAAGCCACTGAATTATACACCTAAAAATGGTAAAATGGTAAATTTTGTTATTTATATTTTACAATTAAAAAAACCTCAATGCCCCAGGAGTGACCTAGAGACTTTCATCTTGACACACTGCTATGGACTGAATGTGTTCCCCCAAATTCCCATGTCGAAGTCCTAACCCCCAATGTGAGGGCATTAGGAGACAGGGCCTTAGAGAGGTGATCAGATTTAGGTAAGATCAGGAGGTTGGAGCCCCATGATGAGATTAGTACCCTTAGGAAAAAAAAACTCTCTTTTTTTCTTCAGCCATGAGAGCACTCAGCAAGAAGGCAGCCAATTGCAAACCAGGAAGAAGCCCTCACTGGACACCAAACCTGCCAGCACCTTCAGCTTGAATCTCGCAGCTTCCACACAACTATGAGAAGTAAATGTCTGTTATTTAAGTCATACAGTCTATGGTGTTTTGGTATAGCAGCCCTAGCAGACCATGACATACACAAACACACAAATGCTGGTTCTCAGGGAGGAGAGCACGCTCATTCCAGCCCTCAGCAGCTGGTCTCTGAAGGCAGCTCAGAATAGACACAGGCTCACCTGCGGTGCTGGGGTCAGGGGCCACAGGCTGCTCCTCCCTCTGAGGCTCCCCGCTCTGTGGAGCCTCTTCCCCTGGAGGTCCACGGCCTGTTCCTTGTACCTGCTTGTTGCCACGGATGTTGTACATTGTGTTTCTGCAAGGACATGCACAGAGAAGCATGAGGCCGACAACCCTGCTGCCCTGTCCCCTGCCCTTCCCGCTTGCATGGCTAGAGCTCATCTCCACTCTCCAATCATCCCAAGTGCTCCCCCTACCTTGCAGAATGCAGCCCCACACATGCTACCCCAGTCTCCCTCATCCTCCTACTTTGCACTCATCACCTTCCACACAGGAGCAATGTAAGCTTGATTCCCTCAGCCCCCAACCCTGCTGCTGGAATATAAGCTGGATGAAGGCAGGGCTGCTCATCTGTTCTGTTCACCAATGCATCTAGAATGCTTATAACAGCGCCCAAAACACAAGTCACTTATACACGTGTGCCAAATGAATGTTGAATAGAGTTGCCAAACTAACTTCCCTAAACCCTATATCTGGTCTCATTCTAAAGCTACCAGGGACTCCCTACTTCTGCTGAGATGAGTTGCAAACATCTCCTGCCATCCCTCCCTTCTGCTGTCTTTCCCTACTCAGAGCTGTCCTCTCTGCAGCCTTCACTGACCTCATTATGATCTCAGAGCCTCAAAGGAGCTTACAGGCTTGGCACCTGTGGCTCAACGGGCTAAGGCGCCAGCCACGTACATCTGAGCTGGCAGGTTCGAATCCAGCCCGGGCCTGCCAAACAACAATGACAGTTGCAACCAAAAAATGGCTGGGCGTTGTGGCGGGCGCCTGTAGTCCCAGCTACTTGGGAGGCAGAGGCAAGAGACTCGCTTGAGCCCAGGAATTGGAGGTTGCTGTGAGCTGTGATGCCACAGGACTCTCTCCAGGTTGACAGCTTGAGGCTCTGTCTCAAAAAAAAAAAGAAACCAAAGAAGTCCAGTATCAGGCCGTGTATCATAAGGGCTGATGCGACCGCCCCATGTGTCAATTGGCGGCACTTTTCATTTCTGAGCCCTCCGAAATTAAAGGGTTAAAAAGATCAAATGTTTTCAAATCTTTACGAACATGAGAACTGTAACTGCCCTGATAGTACTTCCATATTAGATAGTCAGAAGCCCCAAAAATAAACATACATCAAAAATTCTCCCTCTTTTCATTAGTAAACAAGACACAGGGAACTCAGAATCAGTGAAGAAAGTGTCTTGTGGTTTGTATTTTTAGCAACAAATGGACAAATGCACAAAAGAAATGCACTAATGAGAACTTCGAGAGTAACTCCTAGAACAGTTTCTTCATTAAAACTGGAAAACAGACAGACTGAATATGACTTAACAGACGACAGTTTTTATTGCTTGATAGGACAACGTGATGAATGTCACCTAGAAACAATTTGTTGATTAACAGCAATACATTATGGGAATAAAGTACAATCCACTGGCTTATATGTATTTCTTAATGACATCTTGAAGCTAAATGATGCTCCTTAAAAAGATTAACTGAAGAACAAAAGATATGTATGTTAAACATAGTCACTGCCTTCAGGAAGTCAGAAGTATTTAAAAAATACAGGAAGATATTCAATCAAAATTCTGTGGACAACACCGCATAGGTTCTGTAATTACAGTAACAAAAAACAGATATGCCAAACTATCTTAAAAAGACATTAAGAAAACAACATATTAATTAGCTGGGCGTTGTGGCGGGCGCCTGTAATCCCAGCTACCTGGGAGGCTGAGGCAAGACAATCGCTCAAGCCTAAGAGGTGGAGGTTGCTGTGAGCTGTGACTCCACAGCACTCTACGGAGGGCGATAGAGTCAGACTCTGTCTCTACCAAAAAAAAAAAAAAGAAAAGAAAACAACATATTAAAGATGTGATCTAATGAAGGTTCAACGGCAAAGCTCCTTGATCTGAAGTCCGTACCTACAGCAGCCACTTCACGAGATCAGAAAGTAAACTTCTGTCCAACATTCTTTACCAAAATAGCCTGGAGAAAATCAGGCATTTAAAAACTGAATATATCTACTTCTACAACTACAGGAGGGAGTCAAGTATAAGACTTGACTTTAAAACTGAAAATTGTCATTGATTCATCATGCTACAGAAGATTTAAACTGAAGACATCAACACTTACATATGACTAGCTCATAAAAATAAGCAGTTAGCTAAAACAATGCTATAATGACACTTCAAATGTTGAATGATACAGACTTTCCGTGTTTAGATGGACTCTACAGTCTGAAATTCTGCAAAGCCTACTAGGAAAGTCCTTGCAAAACACACTTACTTTGATTTTCTCCTCCTGCTTGACCTACTTTAAACTACAATTTTTTAAGCATACAAAAGAAATTAATATATAGATGTAAATAATCAAACGAAAGAAAAAATAAACAGGGATATTCTCATCTGAAAAGTCACAAGGTGCAACTGTGAGATCACTAAAGTTCTTTTCGGCCCTAACACTTTCAGATCTATTATATTAGTATCAAGAAGCTTATCAGAAACTTCTAAGTCACAAGCTTCTAAAGTGAGGGATGACAGTTTTAAAAGGGGTGAAGGGTAATAAAAGACAATTATTTGAAGCACAATCAGCGATCAAGAGTGTCTCAGAAAACCAGTGACTTTGATCAGGTCAGAGTTCCATGTAACAACAGAAAGCGAATTCTTAAGGCTAGGGATTATTTTCCCCTCCCTCACCCCCCAATATTTTGTGAAAGTGTTTTTTCTCAATTTGTATGTGGTATTGTGGAAGTACTAAGTTGAGAAAACTCCATTTTATTAAAATGCTAGTTTCTTCTCACAAGTTCTCACATAAACTTAAAAAAAACGAAACATCTTTACATTTAATGACATCTCCATTTGACAAAATTAAAAGAAAAATTCATTTAGTAAATATCCACTTGAATAAACCATACCAATTCAAGTTGTATTTAAATAATGTACCTTATTATTCCTTAAAGTGTCTGAGCAAAGTATACTCTTCTGGGCCCACATCAGATCATTAGAGCAAGCAACCTGACTTAACTCTTCTAAAGCTCAGTTTCCTCGCCTGTATAAACTTCCAGTTTCTAAAAGTCAACGATGAAACACAACTATCACAAAGATTAAATGAGGTAATGTGTACAAAGTACCTAGCACAGTGCCAGAAATCATTACTACTATTAACATTGTATTACGGTAAGTTGGACTTTGGTAGCATTTTTAGATTTGTAATGGGTAGCAAAAATAAGTACTCCTTGTATTTCTACCTTATTTCTCCAAATTTCTAAAAATTAATCCTCTAGGAGGAAAAAAAAGAGGGTTTTTTTCCCTTACTTCAACATTTCAAAAGATGACCAGACAAAATTTTCCAAGGAATAACTTAAAACCCCCTTCCTTATCCCTTTTAAAAAGATTATGATGGGTAGAGAAAAGAATCCCTTTCGTGCTTAGTACATTAACAAAAGCCATTTACCTCTAATATCTAGGCTCTAACCTGTATTATATGTCAGCATATAATACACAGTCATATAATTTTAAGTCAGCAGGCGTCAGCATATAATACATAGTCATATAATTTTAAGTCACAGCTATAAAGAGTTGTAGGCTAACAAAATGCATAAATGACTAAGAATCACTCTAACCCATGTGTCACCATCAAGACACCAGTTCGTCACTGAAATCATCACTGGGATCCTGTCTGTAGGTACTGCGGTTATCACTGACAAGCCTTTGAAGCCCATACATCACACAATCTCACCAGGCCTTATACAACTGAATATTATTGCTTGGTTATTCCAATGTTACATAAAAAAAAGGCTACTCATTGAAAAAATTATGGGAACAAATTCCATTGTTTAGAATAATGCTTTCCATGTTTAGAAACTCAGATAAACAATCTACTACACAGTATAATCTTAATCCCAAATCACTGTCTCCCCTCTTTTTGCTTCAACTCCCATTTAAATATCCTATGCTATGTCTTTCTATACAACACAAGGCACTTAGAAATGCCTAAACTGTTCAGGCTTCTGACATTTTCTTCTCATCTTGCTGCAAGCAAGTCTTAATGAGATATTTAATTATAGATTCTACCAAAGATTTGTTGCCTTTCTTTGAAAATAGGAAACTCTTGGAGTAATTAAGAGCTACCTCATTCAGAAAATGGCATAGAAAAGAAAATTCTAATCTCTCAACAATGAATTTAAAAATTCTTAATGAGAGGCTTAGCCTTTGAACAAAATATAAAGCTTTTAAGTCCATGAATATGAAGAGGAAACATTTCTTACCACATGGCCAATTCATATTGGAAGCGACAAAGGTGAGTCAGAAAGCCTTGTTCTAAATAGGGATCTGATGAGGACATTAAAGAGTATTTGATTTAAAAGGTTTTTTAAAAAAATTTTACAAAATCTTGGAATCTACCTAACAGTAGTCAAAGCGTATTCTAAACACTTAGAACTCTGTCATAGCTAGTACTGGGATCGATGGCAGCCATTAACAGTTGCACATTAAAAAGAAATAGCAAGAAAAAGATGGACATCCTGAGATCAATGAGTTCATCCATATAAGTAACCAAATTTTCTAATAGCAAAAACCAAAATGTGTTGATAATTACTACAACACGTTATGTTAACCAACCTCCCTAGTCCCGCGCAATGAGCTCACAGAAGTCATGATGTGCACAGGTTGTATCCTTCGCTGCTTCCATTCTTGGTTTAAGATTTCCGTTCTTTCCAAAATTTTCTGACGATTGGAACTAAACATACTCTTTTAAAAAATGAAGGAGGAGAGGAAAAATTGTTCATTGTTAGAAAACGTGTAACATCTCTGAAACAGGTTAAAATCTAGTGACCTCCTAAAAATAACAGGAACATTCTTAAATGCATATAGATTTTACACAAGATTGTAGTTTCCTACATTGAAATTATATAAAAATATCACAATTATTTTATTGCCAATAGGAAAGGAAAAGAAAATTATTTCTATCCTTTGTTACTTTGTACATAAAAAGAAAAATCACAATAACTTTAGAAACATAAAATGATGTGATAGTTAGGCCTTGAGTTAACACAGGCAATACAAAGGTATACAAAAAAGAGATTGATTTCCAGGTAAGTTAAACAATCCTTAGATTAAAATCTTTCAGTTATCATTAATGTGCAGGGTATAATGCTAATTAAGATGGATAAAGGACGACCTAAGCTTCCAAGTTTTCATTTATCTTAATATGGCTGAAAATGTACTATTTCAAATTAAAACTTATTTAATTTTAGGGAGAAAAAAACTATCCTCTATTGGATATGCATTTTCACAAAAGATAAAATCGTACCTTTACTTCATCAGCTCGTCTGAACCTCTTGAGCTGTCTCAGCCGCATATACTCTGATTTTACACGCTTCCGCCAACAAACTGGTCCCTTCTCAGATTTCTTCCCAGTCTGGCCCATGATTATTCTAAAAGCAATGGTTTCATATTAAAATCACTAATCTAACCAGCCTGTATTTTAATTCCCAGCAAACCAATTATCAACAAAGAAACAATACACATACACTGTTGGTATCTATAGAAGGGTGTTCATTTGTTCTGTATCATTAAACCCTTAAAACATTTTCATTGAAAGTATAAGTTTTTAACAACTCCTATTTAAGAGATATCTTTTTTTTTTTTTTTTGTAGAGACAGAGTCTCACTCTATCGCCCTCCGTAGAGTGCTGTGGAGTCACAGCTCACAGCAACCTCCACCTCTTAGGCAGGAGCGATTCTCTTGCCTCAGCCTCCCAGGTAGCTGGGATTATAGGCGCCCGCCACAGCACCCAGCTAATTTTTGATGCAGTTCGGCCGGGGCCGGGTTTGAACCCGCCACCCTCGGTATATGGGGCCGGCGCCCTACTCACTGAGCCACAGGCGCCGCCCAAGAGATATCTTTACTTACAAAAATTATTTTCCTCTAAATAACAGCCATCGGCTCACCACCTATAGCTCAAGCAGCTAAGGCGCCAGCCACATACACCAGAGCTGGCAGGCTCGAATCCAGCCTGGGCCTGCCAAACAACAATGACAACTACAACCCAAAAAATAGCCAGGCATTATGGCAGGTGCCTTGGGAGGCTGAGGCAAGAGAATCGCTTAAGCCCAAGAGTTGGAGGTTGCTGTAAGCCATGATGCCACAGCGCTCTACCCAGGGTGACAGCTTGAGGCTCTGTCTCAAATAAAAAAGAATGAATAAATAAATAAATAGCAGCCATCTTCCAGAAGAGTGATTCCCATTATAGAACTCAAGTATACTCTACACCATGAGCTAGTTTTTACTCACATTTGTGGAGGAAAGGAATTGTAAAATATACTTTAAGTTTTTCATCATTAAATTAGCTGTTAAAAAGCAAGGCACAACTGAGTAATATAGTTGAAAAAGATAAATCCAAAATGAAGTAAAATTTACAAAAAGCATTAAAAATAAAAAACAGCATGACATACAAAAATGTACAATTTAAAGCACTCTCTCCCCTCACACTTTTAACCATGCTTCTCACTTTAAACACTATGATAAAGTCTGTACTTTAGTCTCTTGTACCACCTTTATTCACCTGATGGGTTTCTGCTACCAAGAGAAAAGAGGACTTCAGGAACTGCAAAATAAATTCTTATGCCTTATCTTTACTTAGTTTCTTTTCCTTTCTTTTCTTTTTTTTTTTGAGACAGAGTCTCACTTTGTCACCCTGGGTAGAGTGCCATGGCGTCACAGCTCACAGCAACCTCAAACTCCTGGGCTTAAGCAATTCTCTTGCCTCAGCCTCCCAAGTAGCTGGGACTACAGGCACCCAGCTATTTTTTTAGCTGTAGTTGTCATTGCTGTTTGGCAAGCCCCGGCTGGGTTTGAACCCACAAGCTCCAGGGTACGTGGCTGGACCCTAGCTGCTGAGCTACAGGTGCCAAGCCTTACCAATTAAGAACCAATTATGTTTAATGTGGGGATGCCTACAGTTTAGCAGATATTCATTACTACAGCATCCCCACCTTAAGTCTAAACAAGTTTCCTTTTCTAGAATATTTTCTTCTACAAGTATTAAAATCATACAGTACCCTCAGATGCTTAGAAGGACATTTCTCTGTCAGGCCATACTAAGGATCTGTGCTTTATCTTAAGAGCAATGGGAAATCACTGAGTGTTTTTAAGTAAAAGGGGAGAGGAGTAGTTTACATTTTGAAATGACCAAGCTGACCAACAGTATAGGAGTGAAGAACTATGTGGCTAAGTCAGGTGCATGGCAATAAAGTCTAAACTACAGCTGCTCAGACCACACTGGGGAGGAAAGAAAAATTCTAGGAATTTTCTAATGAATTCTAGGGTTACTTAGGAGATAACTTCCACCAAATGATAATTTAAGTAAGGAAAGAAAGGGAGAATGTGACTTTCTGGCTTGAATAAAAAAAATAAAGCCTGAGTAGGTCTTTACCTACCTGTTTACATAAAAGCCTCAGGCACAAGAGAAAACTGCCTAAGAAGATTTAGAGGAAGAAAGGAGTTCTGAGGTCAGTGGGTAACTTTCTCCAGGAATACTCAACCACCACCAAGTGGCAAAGAAAGCAGATGGTGGTTTATTCAGAGCGGAAAGACAGAAGCAAAGAAATTCACTTTCTTAAGCATGCAATAAATATTATGAAGTAAGCAGTGTATACAAAGTTGAATAAAATGAATCTACAATGAATATACAAACATGAATAAATCCTTGCCCTTACAGAACTGATGTTCTACCTAAAAAGGAAGAAAAAAAAAAAACATCTTAGTATCATCCCTCAGTATCCACAGGGGATTGTTTCCAGGACCTCCCCTTCAGACACAAAAATCCAAAGATGTTCAAGTTTCTAATATAAAATGTAGTATTTGTAAATAATCTATGCACATCCTTCCATATACTTTAAGTCATCTCTAGAATACTTGTGATACCTAATGCAATATAAGTGCTGCATAAATAGTTGTTATACGGTATTGTTTTGGAATACACAGATAAGTGAGGATAATTGTATATGCATGTATGTATAAAAGAATATATATATATATTCTTCAGGGGGAAGAAAAAGATATTAGGAATTGGAGAAGAATGGCAGGAAAAGTAACAACTGAATTCAGTCTAAAAAGGTGAGGTGGATCTCAAAAGGCAAAGAATGAACCAAAGGGAATCCAAGATCTCAAGAGAAAGCTGGATGGAGATGACAAATGTCTGGCTAGTAGACTTTTAACAAGGATGGTACTGGAGGTGAAAGTCATAAACTTCATTCTTCTGAGGACACAAGAAGAATGGAGAGATACAAATGGGCAGGAATTTCAGAACTTGAAATAAAGAAGGTAAACAAAATCACCAAGACAACTATTCCAAGTGAAAGGGTCAAGTGTGACTCTGTCTGTGGGTTGCTAAAATGGAGCAAAGCTTCCACAAGTCATCAGAACTGAGAAGAATCAACAAACCCAAGATGACCCCAGTTCTTTGAAGTAAAGCAGAAATGATGTTAGAGAGGCAATGAAGTAGGATCAAAGGTCAACAAAGTTAGGAAGAAACTAGAGTTTTGTTTTGTTTGTTTTGAGACAGAGTCTCACTATGTCACCCTGGGTAGAGTGCCATGGCATCACAGCTCACAGCAACCTCAAACTCTTGGGTTTAAGCGATTCTCTTGCCTCAGCCACCGAAGTAGCTGGGACTACAGGCGCCTGCCACAACGCCTGGCTATTTTTTTGTTGTAGTTGTCATCGTTGTTTGGCAGGCCTGGGCTGGTTTGAACCCACCAGCTTTGGGTATATGAGGCTGGCACCCTACCCACTGAGCTACAGGCGCCACCTAGAGTTTTATTTTTAAAAAATAACTTTGAGGCAACTGTTTTCTTCCTTATCTGTAAATCAATCAGTTAATGAGTTTAAGGAATTCTATGCAAATTATTTTCAAACCACTTAACTTCCCAAAGGCCTAGGAACTAGAAAAAAAAGGAAATAGGTTATCTGTAGCCAAATCAGGACATAGACTATTCCTACATAACTAGTCAATCTGCTACTGAGAGTAATTCTTGGTCCTTGGAGGTAGCACCTCTGTGCAGAGAAGCCTACCACAGGAATGTGTCCAATTTACATTGATGTATAATGTGGGTATTATTACAATTCATCTTTTAAAATGCACATTTTTTGTCTTGGTAAAGAGACACTACACTAGTTAGCATCATGTTTTATTACTAGAACCCTCCCTAACATTCTAGGATACCTTTCCATGCTGTTTCTATCATTAATAACATTCCTAATAAAGTATGTCATGATAAAAAAATCTCCAAGTATTCATGCAAGGACTACACAGGCAGATCTATAAAAAAAGATATGCCACAGCACTCTCTACCCAGGGCAACAGAGTGAGACTCTGTCTCAAAAAAAAAAAAAAGTTATATGACTGTGTCCTTTCTCTAAATATCTTCTTTTTTTTTTTTTTTTGAGACAGAGCCTCAAGCTGTCGCCCTGGATAGAGTGATGTGGCATCACAGCTCACAGCAACCTCCAATTCCTGGGCTCAAGTGACTCTCTTGCCTCCGCCTCCCAAGTAACTGGGACTACAGGTGCCTGCCACAAAGCCTGGCCATCTTTTGGTTGCATCCGTCATTGTTGTTTGGCGGGCCCGGGCTGGATCCAAACCCACCAGCTCAGGTGTACGTGGCTGGCGCCTTAGCCCGTTGAGCCACAGGTGCCGAGCCTCTCTCAAAATATCTTAATATTTTTGGACCATGGTTGACCAAGGGTACCTAAAACCACACCAAGCAAAACTACTAATAAAAGGGATTATTACAGACTTTTTAAAAACAAACAAAAGCAAAAACACAGGTCTATTAAGCTACACTAATGTGCATAACTTTTATATCATCAGCACATCATTTGAAAGGTTTAGCTACAGGTATGGAAGGATGGCCTATCCTCTTGAGCCAGAAGGAGGAGGAAATGTGCCCTCTTACCAAGAAACCCCCAAGAAGAGATGATTCTCACAGACCAGAGATCTCAGCATAAAATCCAGAGTGCCTGAGATTTCTTTTTGTTAAGAAATATGATACTGGCTCGGCGCCTGTGGCTCAACGGGCTAAGGCGCCAGTCACGTACACCTGACCTGGCAGGTTCGAATCCAGCCCGGGCCCGCCAAACAACAATGATGGCTGCAACCAAAAAATGGCTGGGCGTTGTGGCGGGCGCCTGTAGTCCCAGCTACTTGGGAGGCAGAGGTAAGAGACTCGCTTGAGCCCAGGAATTGGAGGTTGCTGTGAGCTGTGATGTCTCTGCACTCTATCCAGGGTGACAGCTTGAGACTCTGTCTCAAAAAAAAAAAAAAAAAAAAAAATAAAAATTAAAATGTATTAATTTCATTATCAAAAACACTATAAAAATGTTTTGTTACAAAAAACAAAAAAAAATCCAAACAACCCAAATTTCC
>CAUYRH010142098.1:0-47623 GCA_963574655.1 Perodicticus potto | reverse complement strand
GGAGAGAGCTTCTCTCTCCCTACTTGAAATCTCTCCCACTACCAGGAGCTTTGGTGTTTTCTGTATTCTTTTCTGTAAATCAATTCTGTCTTATCACGGATGGGTGGGGGGGGAATAATGTAATGAAGAATAATAAAATACATGTATTTTAAAAAAAAAAGCACAAGTGGGACTTAATTAAACTGAAAATATTTTGTACAGCTAAGAAAGCAACTACCAAGGCAAACTTCAGAATGGGAAAAGTTATTTGCATATTTGGAATCAGACAAAAGCTTGATAAGTACACTCTATAGAGAACTCAAATTAATCAACAAAAAGATCCAACAATCCCATACATCACTGGGCGAGGGAAATGAATAGAACCTCTCTAAATAAGACAGATGAATGGCTAACAAACATGAAGAATGTTCATCATCCCTAATCATCAGAGAAATGCAAATCAAAACTACCTTAAGATATCATCTAACCCCAATGAGAACGAACCACATCATAAAGTCTCAAAGCTGCAAATGCTGGTGTGGATGTGGAGAGAAGGGAACACTTTTACACTGCTGGTGGGACTGCAAATTAATACAACCTCTTTGGAAGGAAGGGTTAGTCAAAGAACTCAGATTAGACCTCCCATTTGATCCTGCAATCCCATTACGAGGCACCTTTACCCAGTGGAAAAAAAATATCATTTTATCAAAAGTACTTTTGCACTAGACAGTTTATTATAGCTCAATTTATAATCACTCAAATGTGGAAATAGCATAAATGCCCACCAACACAGGCATGGATTAATAAGCTGTGGTGCATGTATACCATAGAATACTATTTGGCCACTAAACATGATGGAGACTTTCTATCCTTTGTATTAACTTGGATTGAGGTGAAACACGTTCTTCTTAGTAGAGCATCACAAGAATGGAGAAGCGAGAATCCAATGTACTCAATTCTAATATGAAGGTGGTAGATGAGCTAATACAAGGGGGGGGGGGTAGGGGAATGAGCAAGTGTGGAGAGAGGAGGAGGAAGGGTAATGTGTCACAGAGTATGGCACACCATTTGGAGGCAGGACACTATTATAAGAGGGAATTTATTTTTTAAAAAAGGGTGTTTTCCTGTTTTCTAATGATATTTTTATGATAAACCTAAGATATGTGCCCAGCTAGTTATATTAGTCTTCATTTTGTAGCTAAAGAAGCAATAATAATAATAATAATAATAATAATAATAATAATAATAATAATAATTTTTTAAAAATCAGGGGCTTGGCGCCTGTAGCTTAGTACGTAGGGTGCCAGTCACATACACTGGAGCTGGTAGGTTTGAACCCAGCCCGGCCCACCTAACAACAATGACAACTACAATCAAAAAATAGCCGGGCATTGTGGTGGATGCCTGTAGTCCCAGCTACTTGGGAGGCTGAGGCAAGAGAATTGCTTAAGCCCAAAAGTTTGAGGTTGCTGTGAGCTGTGATGCCACAGGACTCAACCAAGGATGACATAGTGAGACTCTGTCGCACACACACACAAGAAAAAAGAAAAAACCAGGGGCTCTCTATAATTTTATCTCTCATTTAGCATCTTATAGAAATTGAGACAGCTGTAAGTCTTCCTTGGTGGAACCATCAAATCCTATAGTTTTCATTGTTTGGCTGTGTAATTTTAAGTAGAAGCATTATACTGACAACTCTATGCTAGTGATAAATACATCTTTTCCTTCATTTCCCAAAAAAGAAAAATGTGACAAAATTCCCAATATCACTAATCTCCAGAGAAATGCAAATTAAAACCACAGTGATATATGATCATACAGCAGTCATAATGGCAATTATTAAGTGTCAAAAAAAGAAACAGATGTTGTTAAGGATTTGGAGAAAAGAAGTATTTATTCACTGTTGGTGGGAATGTAAATTAGAGCGATCTCTATGAAAAACTATATGTAGATTTATAAAAAAGCTAAAAATAGACCTAGCATTCTATTTATCATGCCCATCATGGGTATGTCCACAAAGGAAAAGAAATTATTACATAAAAAAGACGTGCACTCATATGTTCATTGCAGAAGTATTCACAGTAGCAAAGATATGAAATCAACCATATGTCCATCAAAGGATGATTGGATAAAGAAAATGTATATATTGTACACACACAAACACACGCACACACACTCAGCCATGTAAAGAACAAAATCATCTCTTTTGCAGCAACATGGTTGGGACTACAAGCCATTCCCTTAATTAAAATAAGGCAGAATAAAAGTTAAATGTAACATGATCTCAATGACAACTGGCAGCTAAAGAATGTGTACACATAGACATTAAATGTGGAGTAATAAACATTGGAGACTCATAAGGGTAGGAAGTTGGGAGAGTAGGGACAGATGAGATACTACTTAATTGGTAAAATGTACACTATTTAGGTGATGGTTACAATAAATAACCAGACTTCACCATTACGCAATATATCCATGTATAAAAACTTAATTTTTACCCCCTAAATTTATAAAAAATGATGCATATAAAATATAATATAATGTAATCATTCTAATACATAAGTAAAGTTACTGATCCCTGGTTATCTGATTATCCTAGAATTCTCAGTTTGAAGAAAATTTTTATAACACCTTGTAAAACTTAGATACAGAATAGAACAGAGTAATTTGTACCTTCCAACCTGTCATGTGGAAGGCTTCATTGGATAGCATTTGTTGTCCTTCATGCAAGTAGGAAGATTAGCAACTCATTTAATTAAGTGATTTAAAAAGTAGGAAGAAAATTTAAATTTAATTAATTCTGGATAAAGTGGCATGGACAAATTTGGCAAAAAAAAAAAAAAAAAAAAAATATAAGCTCTCTTGAATTAACCAAAGGCAAGTTTTGTAGCAATCACAAAATCTTAAAATAAATATTACTTATTAATTTTGTAGAAAAAAATATATGTAAGAGCTATATGGTTATTAAAGTTTTTCTTGGATCATGTCATCTATGTGTTTTTTTTAAAAAAAAATTTTTTTAAATTATCAACAGGTAAGACTTGTGCTTCAATTAATGCTAGTTTCCAGCTGAGAAAATATAAAAAGCGATTATTTGCATAATGTCACTAGTTTGATACTAATAATAATCAGAAGAGAGTATTTTACTCAGTACTCATAAAACACTCCTTTAGTATTAATGATACATCTTCCAATATACTTAGCACTTCTAATATTCAACTTCTTTATGTTATTTCAAATATATACTATATAACAAAAACACTGATAATAATATGATCTATAAAGTAATGGGTTAAACAGGAGAAGTAAATTTTTGTTCAGCAATTAAATATGCATGTTGTTCCATTTGCATAACAAAAATTTAACACTTATTTTTATATTTTCATGGTTTAATAAAAACTTAAGCCTAGTTAGCCCTGTACATAACAAAGTATCCAAGCAAATCAATGATCACTCAATTGGAGAAAATTAAATATGTTAGACGAACATCATTTAATGTATTTGAAAGCTTTCTTTTCATTCTCATTTTCTTCTTTGGATTACGAATCTGAATTTTTAGAAACAAAATTTAGTTCCCTGTATCATGATTTGACAAATGGTATATTCACTCTCTATGAACCTTAATATTAAGGAACTTAATAACAAGAACCAAAATTATAACTCACTGCATTTGTAAGATGATTGCTTGTAGCGTCAATATGTGGGTAATGTTATTAGGTTGCTCAAGATAAGGTCAATGCCAAGGGAGCGTGCTATATATACTTACACTGCCAGTTAGGTCAGAGCACACTGATCCTCCTTCCCCCTCCGCTCTCTCCTTTCCCTTCTCCCCCCACATTTGAATTTAGTTGTGGTTTTCTTTCATGTGTGGGCATGTATTTGTTTTTCTATTAGTTTCATGTTAGTATTGAGTACATTGGATACTTGCTTTTCTATTCTTGTGATACTTTACTAAGGAGAATGTTCTTCAACTACCAACCATTTGTACCCTCACATTAATCTGAAATTAAAAAATAAATAAATAAAAATATGACTTAAAAAATTATGAAAAAAGATAAGGTTAACAAAGGAAAACATGCATGGTTGTCTATAAAATATACCACAAAATATAATGGTCTTGTTAGATATAAAACTTCGTGCTTACAGATTTCAGAAGTAGCTTTATTCATATCTATAGTGAGTAGCAGAATTTGAATTATACAATATATGTCACTGGATCATACTACTTTCCATCAAAATGATACTTTAAGACTGTGTTTTCATATGAAAGCTATAAATTAGCTTCAATATGAAAACACAGTCTTAAAGTATCATTTTGATGAAAAGTAGTATGATCTAAAACCCAATTATAGCACAAGAATACAGGGAAAAGGGCAAGGGAGGGGAGAGGAGGGGGGAGGATGGGTGGAGGGAGGGTGATTGGTGAGATCACACCTACGGTGCATCTTAGAAGGGTACTGGTGAAACTTATTAAATGTAAAATATCAATGTCTTCATATAGTGATTAAGAAAATGCCATGAAGGCTATTTTTAACAGTTCAAGCAAAATATTTCAGATTGTATATGAAGTTAGCACATTGTTCCCCATGATTGCACTAATGTACACAATTATGATTTAATAAAATTATAAAAAAAGAAAAAAGATATCTTAGACTGTGTAGACTTATTACTCAATTATAATTCAGAAATGTAGAGGTCAGAGTTCCATATAGATAGGGTAGAAAATGTTTGCTTTATCTATGCTGGTCCTAAAGAAAATATTTTTTGAAACATGTAGAACTTCTTGAATGGCATAGAAATGAGGAGCATATACTATTTTTTCATATTCATATCTCTTTGAATATGAGTGAAGCAACAGCAATATGTAAATATTTGCATTGTGTCTAAAATAGTAGAGCAGATCTACTATAGAAATTAAAATTACCAGAGAAATAGATTCTCATGGCTTTCTAAAAATTATTATGTGGAATAAGAAATAAATCACAAATATTACTTTGTAAGAATGAATAATTTTAGCATGATTTAACCAAAATAGCCTTATGTTTCCTTTAAGGTATTTTTCCTAAGATTTATAGCCTTTTTCATAAAATATTTTAAGTACATCTTTAAGGCAAGAACTGTGCTGATTTTTCACAAGAAGCATATAGTATTTCTTAATTTTATTTTTTAAATAAGCTAATGTATTACTTATTGAGTAAAGTAGCCAAGATCCTGATCGTTTTATGTAGAAAACAGAAGTTGTTATGTATTCTGTAAATTAGAAAATGAACTTGCCTATTGTCTACAAGAAGCAATTTTTTCTTAACCAGTCTGTTTTACCATAATATTTATGGATATTGTATAAAAGTCTAAACTGATGTTTATTCAAAAAGTAAAATAAGAACAAGAATGTGTGTATAATGTCTAATCACTGCAAAGAAAACATTGGATTACTTTCAAGGTAGAAATGTGACCTTAAAATTTTTTTTAAAAGATCATTATTTGTCCATATAGAAATCATGTCCTATGCTAAAAATTGTGGTAAATGGCAGTTTTGATGATTCAAAGAATGTTGATGCTACTCTTCTGTGGCCCCACTCCCATTTATCATCTCACTCCCAAACCCAACTCATTGCCAAGCTTTCCCTTTGGGCACATGACCATGACAGAAAAACAACATGCAGGGTACACAGAATGTATCTAATGAAACTAGGAAGATTTTTCTTTCATAAAGAAAGGCTAAGACGGTCAAGGAGTTGCTTCTGGGCCATAATCAGGGTAGTCGCTAGTTCATAGATCCACTCTGAAAAGAAGTCAGATACAATACGAAAATGGAGAAAGTAAAAATTTTTTCCTCACCCTTTATTTTGCTATTGTGCATCTCTTACACACTTAGCCCTTTTTCCTTTTAATTTTTATTAAATCTTAATTGTGTACATTAGTGCAATCATGGGGCACAACGTGCTGACTTTATATACAATCTGAAATATTTTCATCGAACTATTTAACATAGCCTACATGGCCTTTTAATCACTATAAGAAGACATTTATATTCTACCTTTAGTAATTTTCACTTGTACACTTGTAAGATGCACCGTAAGTGTGATCCCACCAATCACCCTCCCTCCACCCATCCTCCCCCTCCCCTCCCTTCCCCTCCCTTGCTCTTTTCCCCATTTCTTGTGCTATAACTGGGTTTTAGCCTTCATATGAAAGCTATAGATTAGCTTCATAGTAGGGCTGAGTACATTGGATACTTTTTCTTCCATTCTTGAGATACTTTGCTAGGAAGAATATGTTCCAGTTCCATCCAAGAGAAAAAGAAAGAAACATGGCAGTGGTAAAGTGCATGCCCTCACGAGGCCAAAAAGCCACATAATAAGGCGTTTGACTAATTTGGGAGCTAAGCGTTATGAAGGCACAGTTGTCACGGGAGGGCAGGTTCAGCGATTGTCCCCAATCATTCATCTATCTTCCGGGAAGCTAAATAGTTTAAAATTCTCTGTGACTTTAACCTCTGATTCATATCACTTCAATAATATTCTATCCTATATTCTAATTTATCCTAAGATTTCTTCATACATTTTTTTCCTAATCTTTAGCATTTAAGTCTGCCATCTGCTTAATTTGTTTTACTATGTAGGATTTAGCTGGGAGCACAGTGAAAATAAAGCCCTTATGGTGAGTAGCTTTCCTGTGGCAAGTAACAAAAAAACAAGTCTATAAAATAAGCACACTGTTGAATACTCAAATAGCAAATGGCAGTGGGGGTGAGTCAGAGGCAGCATCTACCTAGGTGTGTC
This sequence comes from Perodicticus potto, assembly GCA_963574655.1. NCBI lineage: Eukaryota > Metazoa > Chordata > Mammalia > Primates > Lorisidae > Perodicticus > Perodicticus potto. The sequence continues at coordinate 40,862 of CAUYRH010142098.1, read as the reverse complement.
AAGGGCTGCGTTTGTGTGCAAGTTTGGGGTAGCCGATGAGAAGGAGGAAGGGTGGTAAACGGGCTCTAGAGATAATTCTATTCTTGTCGATATGGATGTGGAACTTACATAAACATGGTCAGTGCTCACTGACTTATCGGGACAGGGCTATTTTTGGTGCAAACAATATGCCTCTCTGTGGAGCATGACTTACAAGGTGGCATTAGCCCCTTCCACTAAGAACTTCATTTCTTATATGTCCAGGGACACTGTTTTGCCTTTAGTGTGGCCTGAAATGCATTTGAATAAACTCACTGATCATTCCACAATGATTTCCTTACCTCCAGTATGAACAGGTGGTGTTTAGGAAGGGATTAGGTACCTGGAAGTGTATGTCAGCTATCTGGCTTCTTAGAGTTCCAGGTTAAATGTTAAGTAATGTTGGACAAAGGACATAAGCACTTTATCCTTCACTGTTGTCATCTATAAAATAGTGACTATAACAGCTCCTATTAAAATGATGAAATACTTGTAAAACACTTACTAGTTCCTGAAACTAAGTAAGCACTCAATTGTCAGGAGCTATTTGTCCTGTAAGTAAGAAACCACTAAAGCTGCTTTTCTGTTTCTTTATATGGTTATTCAGTATTCTAAGGAATTAACTTTTAATTTCAAAAATATAAATTGTCTTTCCAGTCACTGTGAAAATAGACATTCATCTTGCAGAAATTGATTAAGTACAGAGAACTCAGACATTTAGTTGGGAGATTTGGGAGAGAAGAGTATATACCAAGGGGAGTGAGTATTTTGATTGCCTGGGTCTGGGTCCGAGGCAGTTCTGGGAGAGGAGAGGGATAAGAGTTGAGAAAAATGCCTGGATTGAGTTGGATGATTATGTAAGGAAGGATGACGCTTTCCTAATAAAGGGAAATCTAAATAGAAAACCACAAATGTCCACTTGGTTTATCCCACAGTAGTTTTCAGACATTTTTCCTTGCATACATGTATTTTTTTTCTTAAAAATAATCACTTCTACCCATAATAGAAGTAGTAGCACATAATACTGAAAATGTGCGTACCTTCACCCCAAAGGTTGGAGATTGGTAATCCAAAGTCTTATTTATTTTCTCCATGCAGTTCCAAGATTAGCATCCTCGGATGATGTAACTCACTCTTTTTCAGTTTGAGTGTTGCCCTATATAAATGTGTACTTTTCAGCTACACGATAAAATCTAAACAGCCCCCAAATACCAAATCCAAAATTAAGCAGATAAAATAGGATAAACACATAGAATAAACATTTTCACATGAGAAAGGAGAGTAGAGTAAATAGCATACAGTGGCCTTTGAGCCACAGCGCCGGTCACTTATGCTGAGCAGGAACCAGAGGCTCATGCTTAGTGGAAGTTGAGTCAATGTCTTCACCAGCCTGTCTCTCATAGAATGCCCCTAAACATTTTCCTCCATGGTTGTATCTGAAACTATTGGAGGGGTTCCATTTCTGAAGCAGCAGTTCACTGGTATACAGCTTCTTTTTTTGTAAACTCAGAGATGAATGAATTGTTTTAGGCATTGAAAAGTTTCTGTGACAAAATAATGCTCTTAAAACCTCAGCTGACTTTTGTTTGACTGCTGCCTGCTTCCTCCCTGGACTGGTAACCAGTGGCCAGGCTTGATGACTCTTGTCTTAAATCTAAAATTTCATTCTGATGGTTTCTGTTTCTTAGCAACCCATCTCAGTGTTTCTGCCTGGGGCAGCAAGGGCACTAATCTGTCCCCTCACTTTTGTCTCCATTAGAATACATAATAGGATCACTATTATTGTATATATTTTTTGAAAGGGTGATGCACAATGGTTGCTTGAGAGTAGCTCTGTCTTGATTCTTTGTTAAGCATAGGTTTTTACATTACTTTTCATTTTTAAAAATAGTGCATTAAAATATTTTTCTGTATTACTAAGGTTGTTTAGTGCCTTCTTAAATTCTGTGCCTGAAATTAGTGCCTCAGTCACCTCACACTAATATTGGCTTTTCAGGTTGAAGCTTTCAATTGGGAGTCTGGCTGCTGAGTTCTAATAGAAAATTTGCTGATTTCCCTACGTTCTTGTCTTTGCTTTAGATAATTGGCTTGGAGTGAGATAATTTGGTGTTTTCAGCCTGTAAGGGATGTTCGCATACATTTAGGCCACCTTCATTTCTTGAATGTCACCTTAGCAAGGAAGCAATGGCTGTTCCTCTCTGCTTTGAGATGAGTTAGTCAGAGCCAAACTTGAACTCTATTTTATGACCTTATAAAGGCTACAGGAAGCAGTCAGCAAACACCAGCGTCCTAACAGATATTATTCTTGTTTTATTTGTTGTTAATGTGTCCTAAAGCTCCAGATACTATTTTATTTACATTGTCTGATTCTCAAGATAAAAATAGGTTAGAACTTAACCATATCCTTTACTATCACAGAAAGAGCTTGGTAGCCTTCCCAGGAAGAGACGAGAAATCATTTCCGCTCTAGTGCTAGCTTTGACCTAACTAAATCCATATTTGAATTGTTCACTCATGTAATATTCCACTTCAGGTACCAATTTCTGTGTTAGTCAGAACTATCTCAGATAACAGTGTCAAAAAATAAATACAAACTAATTTAAGCAATATAATTGACTAACAAAGCTAGGGGAGGAGAGGACTGAGTTAGGCACAGCTAGTCCTATATTTTCCAACTATACCTTAAGGCATAAAGTCTCTTTCTCAGTGTATCTTAAACTGTTTTCCTTTCTAGCACATTTCTAGCAAGTTATCATTCTGTGCTGGTAAATTTTCTGGCCTTATAGTGGACATCACCTCTATGTATCCAGTCCCACTGAGCATAACATTTTCCCCTCAATAGTGATAAAATTATGGGAGACACTCTAGTCAACATGGCTTGTGCCATTGCCCTTTTCTACAATGACTCTAATTGTCCATGTCACATGCCCCTTCATGATCAGCAGGCATGAGTTTGTCCTGCTATAAACACAAGGACTGAGTGGGATTACTATGTTGTGATGAAGGAGTGTTTCCTCAAAAGAGGGAATGCAGAAGAGATGAAGAATGATATATTGTGATGTGACCCCTATGCTGCAGGATGGCAGAGGCAGCTTGGTTACATATCAGATCTCTGGGGAAGGAGGGCAGAGGGTGGAGTGACCAGACGCTCTGGTTATCTGTAGGGGGAAAAAAAGAGGACATGATCTCTCAGAATATCCTTTTCCCCACCTTGTTTGGCTCTTCTCAAAGATATTCCAGGGCTTCCTTTTTTTGGATGTCAATTTTCTCCCTGCAGTTAAACAGTCCCAATAAACTGTGTGAAATGTGTGCTATTTGTGTTGAGGAGGAGAAGGGGATAGTGCATTAAAGAAGCTTCTCTCCCCTCCTGTGCTGTCATGAGGAGCTGGGCATACAGTGAGATGTGTTGTGTAGATACACTTTTACAGACTCAATTGCTCTTTACAGTTTTTCATTGATCAAGTACAATGACCTCTGTTATGTTCTTAATATTACCTTAAAAATTTTAATAATGGTCTTGCTGTTCAAAACACTCTGCCCATAAATAATACAAATCAGTAGTTTGGAATCATTAGCTAGATGCTAGAGAAAATTCTGGGCACTGAATAAAACTGCTTTAAATGAATATTCTTCAGCAGATTTCCGTTGGGTACTTTAAATTCCTTCAACATGTATGAGTACATTTAGTACGGAAATGAAGCAAATGTTTAAGACGTGGTTACATAAGCCGGCCTCTTCTCCTGTATGTGGGGGGAACAAGCTGTCTCAAGGGCACATAAGGCATTTTACTCCCCCATACAGCTCAAGTGAGGACTCTTTCTTCCCTGGGTTTCAGAAACACAGCCCAGGAATGCCCAATCTTAAACTGGGGAGAGGGGAGAAGTCATTTGAAAGGTAAATTTTCTTAAGGGCTTTTCAACACCTAACTCCACCATGAGGGATTATAGGTTTAATTCTTCCTTGATGCCAACACTTTCTTTTCCCCTGTGAGTGGTTGTAAATTCTGAGTTCATGGACGCCTCAAAAGGATTTATTTGTTCCTAGCACCCTTTGAAATGGAAGCAATATTATGCATATGTTTGTATGTGCATTTTTCTCATTAGAGGAGTTATGCAATGGTATAGAATATTCTGGAATAAATCCAAGAAAGACTAAGAATGACTCGTCTAGAGAAAACCTGTTCTGAAAAGATGTTTATTTAAAACATTAGGGAAGATGCTCAAGTCCCAACTCTTTGGGACATCAAATGTGAGAAACCTGCACTAAATTTATTCTCAAGATCATACTTTTCATTCTGCTCTAACATTTCTATACCTACCTGTAGACTGTTGTGACTGGGAATTGAAAATCTTCTTATCTGTAAATTCCTTATTGTAAGAAATAAGCACAATTTTCAATACAGGATGCAATATTGTCATAATTCTTCAGTGTCTTGTGTATACTTTGTACAACCCTGAGAAGGGACGTGATTGTTGAAGACATTCCAGCCTTCATTTACCACCAAAGCTATGCTGTGGTACTTCCTCCACTTTACAAGCGTAGGAATGGAATAGGCTCACAGCTGTGTTCTCCCTAATCCCCGGAGGAGAACAGGCAGCCTAGGTTCACTTCTGCTCAAAGGGTTGCCCAGAGCTGACTACATTGGAATTTTAGAGTGTTATGCAATTTCTTCCCTAGATATCTAGCATATGGTATATGCTACTACGTGTGAAATGATTGCAATTTTAATGAATAGTTTACCCTTGAGTTTCCAAGGACCTCAGGCTTTTAAAGATGGCTGGTCTGTGAAATATTCACAAATGAAAATGACCCCAGGTAACTGAACATTACTCAGTCTACATATATGGGCATTATGCAGTTGCATAAAGAGATGAAAGCCTCACAGAATGCTGATTGTATTTGACAAGCAATTCCTCATAATTGTTGCTGAAATAAAGAGAATGACAGACAAATTTGTTCACAGTTTCATTATAGATGTAGCTAGATATGGTATTTGGGAAGCAAATTATATGATATTATTAAAAGTGAAAGTGGGCTCCTGTAGATTTACCCTGAATGTCACTGCCTCAAATCTTCTGAATAAATCACAGCTTTTGGCCAATGTACACAATAGCAGCTGATTTATTGCGTGGATAAGAAATCAGTAATCATAGCACCTTAATAAACATCAAAAAGTTTGAAAAGTTAACATTCTCTGAAATGCAATCCATTGTAAGCTGTGCCCTCCCTCTTGTCCACTTTATAAATAATTTCTGAATACTAGATGCTTAATTTGCACAATATCAAGAAATATTTCCAAGAATATAATAAAAATGAATAATAAGGGGTAAGTCCTTAGACCCAGACTAGTAGATTTAATTCACACAGTGCAGTTTTATAACCATCTGTTAATTCTCTCTAGCTAACAACTCCTCGACTAACTAGAGGATGCAATTAACCACACCATCCCGATTCCTAAACATGTTAGATTAGCAGGCATTTATTATATTTCTTATACAAATGAATTATTCTGTGGGAATTAGTGTTTCCACACCTGTCAATCACTTATAACTACTTGCAATGAAAAAGCTAACTCCAGAGCATTGCTGAGACAAAAAATGAAAATTCTCTTAACAAAGTTTGACTCTAGAAACACAATTAAAAATTAGTAGAGTCCATGAATTTAGTTAATGTTAAAAATGAAGATTTGATACAGTTTAAGCATTGCTGGGGGAAAACAAAACCCTATATATTTTCTTGTGAGAAGGTTTAGAGGCAAATAATACATTCCCTAACTTCAAGAAATACTACGTAGTATCGCAGGCCAGGTTACCTGTCCAATTTATTTTGTGATATCTGGTTTCAATGTTCTTTGCTTATGATCATGATTATAACGATCACGATTATGGATAACGTTGTAAGCATTCATGGATAATCTACAAACTGTATAAGGCTGGGTATGTGTAACCAATCATTTGTTACTTATTTCATCTTTTCTTTAAAAAGTTGTTTTTTTCCTTTCTTCCTTTTTTCTCCTTTCCTTTCTCTGTCTCCCCCATTTCCTTTCTATGTCCTTCTGTTCATCTCTTCCTCTTTTTCTTTTTTTTCCTCTTATTAATAATCAGGGTTATTCTTATATATGCCTTAAATAGACTAGCACATTTTCCCCAAGAAATGCTTGTCATCACTACTTCTATTTTTGCATCTTTTACTTATTTGCCTTATTAATTTCCCTGCACCTTGATGTCCTAATATAGACCAGGGAGATGATAATTTCTGATGCATAGAATAGTTGAGAGCAATATAAGGCAATGTGCAAGGCTCCTAGCATCGCTCACACTGGGGGCTCAGCCTCCTTTCCCGCACTGCGGTGTCCTAAGGTGTTTTTGTTTCATTTAGTTGTTGTTCTCTCTCACTTTAAGACCTTCCAATTCAGAAAGTTTCTTATAGCAGTCCTTCAGACATTGTCCCATATTTCAACTTTTGCCTATTATTAACCTTTATCTGTCTCTTATCCTGTTCCCTAAAGGTTCTAAGCTCGTCTCACAGATAAGGCTATTTGGGAAAACTCAGATAATTGAACAGCTGCTGTTTAGATGTATAATTTTCCTAGATGAGAAATTTTACTGTCACATTCAACTTTAATGAGCAATATCTTATTCCAAAGATAGCAGTGGGAACCCACTATTTTTTTCCCAATAATATTCCAGATATATTTTTTTGTCTGATTAACATGTTTCATGCTACATCTAAGAGGACGGCTACAGAAATAGTTACTCCAGAGGACATGTGGGTTAGGAGAATAGTGCAAACCACAAACTCGTGGGTATGAAAATACTTAAGAGAAATACACAAACTATGACTACAAGCATTTCTCTCATTAAACTCACAGTTGGATGGGTTTCTATGGCATTTAATAGTGGGAAAGAGAGAATCATCTGACTTTAAACCCCTGAAAGAGAAGAAAAATAGCAAAGTGGCCTTTTTTTTTTTATCTCTACTGAAGATAAATCTAAAGCAACATAAATCTGCGTAGTATCGCCCCTCTTTCACACCACCCATCTACTCTTTACGTCTTAAATGTGTGATAGGGAGAAACAGATTTCACCTTCCCGAATATTAACTACTTGAGGGGTTTTCAGCTTTCTTAATTTTACCTTTCTCCTACACAAGCTCGGTGTTGGGAAGTAGCTTATCAACTAAGGCCTCAACTTTAGATATCCAGCATGATGACGGTGTTAGTTCCCAGGCTGTATGATGTGTAGGGGAGATGGAAGGAAGGGGAACTTGGCAAACATGATAAGACCATTAAAAATACACAAACTCAAATTTGTTTCATATTCGTATCAATTTCAAAATATAAAATTTTGCCTCAGGAAAGCAAATAAAACATGAGGAGGACTATAAGTGCTATGCCACAAGCTAACGGTGCCAGTGCCTACACTACATTCTTATCTTTTGTCTAGTTTTTTCTAAATATTTTGAAATTCTACACCTGTACCCGCTGTTTTACTCAACTCTTAGCATTTAGGCCTAGTAAATGTGACCCTGCCTTTACTGCTTAGGGAAATCACATATGGGTTATCTTGAACATTAATAATCTCTACTCCCAAGTTGAAGGAAAAGAAATTATTCAATAATTGAGCATAAAAATTATACCAATAGATTAGATACAGTGACTTCATTACAGTGCTCAGCATTTATGTAATAATTTTTGAAATACATGCATAGAAAAGCAATTCGATCCAATATATCTAACATTTAATCAATGCTCAACAGTTCACCAATATTGATTATTCATAGCTGGTATTTATTTTTATTACTTGCCCTCCATGCTGGGTCAATTAAATTTTTGACTGTCACTCATGTTTTCAGATATTATTTACAAGTGATTTATTATTATTTTTAGATTATAAGTCCTTGAATTTAGTTAATTTTAGAGAATAATCCTAGATAAGTGGTAATTTTAACTTAAACTAAAACAGTCTAGACATCATCAGACTTTTTAAAAGTTATTCATGGGGTTATAAATAGCACACATGTAAGCAACACAGGGAAACTAGTTATAAAACAACATATAAAAACATTCTAATATGTAATTATATATTGTTTAGTTCCTGTGAAATTTTCTACATCATTCACAGCACATCTAACTAATGGCTATGTGCTTTTTTTTCTGTTATCTATATCTACATCTATGTCTATATCCATCTATCTATCACTATTAAAGGTATGGTTTCAATGTCTCTCCAGTTTGGGAAAGTACCATTTTTCCAAATTATCTATGACAATCTGTTGGGAGATTAAATTTTTCATATATTATGAAATACAATTTTAGTTTTCCAAAATGGGATATTTCCAGTTTCAGGGATATTTCCACTTCAAACAATATATATACTTTTGATTAAAACAAAGTATATGATTTTACACATTCATTTTATAATACTCAGCATATTTCTGGCACATCATGCTCCTAATACACACTAGTTTTTTCCTAAAGTATGTGTCCACCTCCAACACTACTCTCCTCAAAAGAACCATTGATTATTACATCCTCAACCTTCTGTCAACCCACAGCAGGCTTGAGGTAAATGCTTATTCATTGGATGAATGAATTAATGAGCAGCTCCCAGTTCTGAAACCTTGCTTTCCATGGGCAGGGCCCACTCTGTGGACTTTCTCTAATGACACATTCACAACCACTAATGTGGATATTGCTGCTGAATATGATGATGCGAACAGGTGTTTGAGGCTTAACTAGAATTTAGCAATTGGGACTATCATCTCGTGTCTCTAAAAACAGTACATCGAAAAATGTATAGTTTTCCAACATTCATGAAAAGCAAGAGCTACTATGTCCTAATGAGTCTTAAAAATAGTTTGCAAAATTACTCAACAAACTTGTTTAGGGTACAGAAAATTTGTATTGACTTTGCCCAAAATTATCCTTAACGTGATTCGTCATCTAGTCCAAAGACTATAGGGCACAGTTTGAGTCTTTACATGCTGCGTGGATCTGTTTGATTATGGCACAGAATTGGATTCAGAGAGATTAAAAGGACTAAAAAAATTTTAAAAAAAGCTACACATACAGAGGAAGGATTGGCAGGAAATTGCAAAATTGCGGCACTAAAATTAAAGCAAACAACAAAGAAAGCAATTAGCAATGATTAAACTCAGGGGAGGAGGAAAGGCTGCAAGTCGTCTTTTTGGATAGAAAGTATTTCTGCAAGATACATATTTATAGACCTCTAAGAAATGATCTATGGAGAATTAACACTCCTGTTTCTTCTCTTTCATTGCTCTTCACTATAACTGCCACTGCTGTATCATATCCAGGACAATGTTCCATTTCTCTGGCTTCTGGAAAGTAGTACTGTGCCCTGTACCAGCTCTGCACCACCCCCGAGATACAGCAATGACCACCACGGAAGAGCTGCACAACTGACCACTGGACTGACCACTGGATTGTACCCAGATAGTTTCTCAAAGGACAGGTCCATACTCCCTCCACGAGGGTCTGCCTTGCTATAAACCCTAACTGGGTTCAATCCTAGCTCTGCCACTTACTCCCTCTGAGGTCTAGGCCAGATAGAGACCTTAGTCTCCTTGTCTAGGAAATGAGACCCAAACATCTGCCATTTACAAATTCTTCAATAGACACTTTTTAAAATGTAAAAGATTAACTGCATTATATGCAAAGTTCTGAATTCTCTTGCACTATGCTGGCCATTTTGAGAGGAGTGCTGATAACTGGCTGTACACGGACCCTCCAGATCCTTTGGAGAATCCCTGAGACTGGCTTCTGAGCTCGGTCAGCAGGTCCGAGTCATTACTCAGGTTCTAAAGGGAAGATGAAAAAGGACTTGTAATGCTACACAAAGATGCCTATATATTTCAAATTAAATTTTCTGTTGTCATATCTCAATATAATTGTCCAAAACTAAGCTTATTATCTTTTTATTCTTGAGCCTGGCCTTTATTTACTCTCATCGTTGTTTTTGGCAGTATTGTACTTAAAGAACTTTCATATGTAAGCAATTTCTGAAAAATACATTAGATGGTCAAATATATTTTTACTAAAAAGTATCCTGAAGCAACTAGGGGGCACTGCTGTCAAGCGACAGTTCAAAATCATCTTGAGTCAGCTATGGAATGAAAACACAATTCAGAATCCCCCTCCCTACAAAAAAAAAAAGAAAAAAAGAAGAGAATTGGTGATGGAACGTGTTCAAATGAGCATGGTGTGAAAGTCAAAGTCCTGATAGATGCAGACCACCATATTTTCATATTTGCAGAAACTTTTGAGCCCTGGGCCATTGACTCTTTTTTATTCCCATATTCATGAGCCCCAGTTTTGCTGCAGTGGGGGATTTTTTTTTTTGTTTGGTACTATGTTTTTTATCAGACCATTTTTTCTGATAATTCCAGCTTTAACTTTAGCTTTTTGGCACTTCATACCTAGACTAACACCTTTTACTTGATACCACTGCATTTAAAAAAGATTGGCTTTTCAAACTTCAGCTTTCCTCCCGGATAGGTGGTATAACAGTAACACAACACGCACCGGGGCCAGCCCTGGGTGCCGGGAGTATCTGCGTCTGCATCGCAGGAACTGCACAACTGACCACTGGACTGTACCTCCCGACTGTACTATGTGCTGTGGGACCTTGCGCCATTTGATTAAACTGTTTTAGTCTCTGATTCTTCCCAAATTTACCTGTTATAATTATATCTTCTTTTCTCAATCATAAGTCCTTAAATAAGGGATTTGTACAATAGTGGACTTCAATATCTTCAACCTAAAATAAATTAATGAACCAAAACCTTCTCATTTGATCACACCTTGCACCTCTTATCTTTGCTTTTGTCTTTTTGATTAACAAAAACTCCTTGAAGGTATTATTTGTACTAGCTGTTCCCATCTCTTTACTTTTTGTCTCTGTCTATGCAGTGATTTTCAACAGGTGTGCTGTGGCACACCAGTGTGCCGCGAGGGTAACTTAGGTGTGCTGCAAATATGTCTCAACATCATTAATTAAATTATCTTCAAAAGAAAATCAAAGCACAGTAAGATTTTTTCTTACTCTTTTTTTTGATCAACATAATTTCCACATGCTGTAGAACTTTAACTATAGGTTCAAGTGTGTCATGAGATAAACAAAAAAGATTGAAAAACAGAACATTGACAGCTAATTTTTTTGCCATTACCTGTCTGTGAGAGCTGCTTTATCCTCCTAACCGATTTAGTCACAAGCGATGTTAATAATCCTCTTCCCCTCTCCTCCTTTTTTCCTCTTCAGTCTGTTCTCTTCCCCCTTCCCCTCCCGTCCCTTCCTTAATTTATCTAGGTCACTGCATCTATCTCTTAACTTTAAGTGGTATCCATACACTGACACCTTCAAAATATGAATTCCATGTTTATGATACAAATGTATACTCACTATTTTCAATTATATCTGTCTTTTCAAACTTTGCGTAATCAAACAATAATCTTTATTTCCATCTTCTGAAGCCTTAAGCCTGTCCCATTTCAAGTTATGTTGCTACTATCGACTTCTTTTTCCAAAGAAAAATAAATAAGCACATGACATCAACAAGAAAACCAGTGAAACAAACAAGCAAAAGCAAGAGTCATTCTCCATTCTTCTTTTATACCTACTCCAAGACTGGACTTTATGGTAGAATTCAGACTCACAGGCTTTTACCATGACAGCGCGTGTCCATATCTTTCCCACTCAGATCCACAGCTACTCTTCTGCCCGTGTTGACAATGCTCCAGAGGAGACTGCAACAGCCTCCCAATTATTGATCCGGAGTCTGCTTTGAACCTTCTGTAGATCATTCTCTTCACAGCATGTGGAGTCCCTTTATGACGGTGATCATAAAAGGTCAATTTCTTACTTAAAATCATCTTGCATTTCTTGCGTAATTTAAATTTGGTACAAATGTACTGCTGCTGCCTTGGAGGCTCTGCCTTATCTGGATACTATCTTTAGTCCCCAAATCCCCTTGAGTATCAGCTTTCTTTGTCAGCACCTGTTAGAAACAATAGTCTTCTCTTAGTCCCTGTAACTGTACAACAAACTGTCCAATATGGTAGCTACTAGTTATGAATCATCATTGAGCATGTAAAATGGGATCACTGTATTAAAATATTCTAATCCAGGCTCAGCACCTGTGGCTCAACGGGCTAAGGCACCAGCCACGTACACCTAAGCTGGCAGGTTTGAATCCAGCCCGGGCCCGCCAAACAACAATGATGGCTGCAACCAAAAAAAACTGGCCGAGTGTTGTGGTGGGTGCCTGTAATCCCAGCTACTTGGGAGGCGGAGGCAAGAGACTCGCTTGAGCCCAGGAATTGGAGGTTGCTGTGAGCTGTGATGCCATAGCACTCTATCCAGGGTGACAGCTTGAGGCTCTGTCTCAAAAAAAAAAAAAAAAAAATTCTAATCCAAATCCATTTGTTCTTTAAGAATAAAGTACATACCATATTTCAAAGACTCAGTGAAAAATTTAACATCAAATATTTCATTAATTTTAAGCTGATTACATATAGAAATGCTAATATTTTATGTGCATTAAATAAAATAAATCATAATTAACTATTCATGTAATCTAATCACTTTATTTTTCCTTTCTAAATAATCTCCTTGACTATTTAAAACATGTCTTGCTTTATATTGCTAGTGCAAAACATATTTCTAGAACAGACTAAACTTACTTCCATTTTAGTAACTTTGTGATTTTTCTTTCTAGCTATCTTTTCTTTTTAATATTCTCCCAATAGTGGTTCACTTCATTGTTTTTTTCCTCTCAGATCCAGGTTCCAGTTGCACCTTCTCAGAGTATCCCTGCCTGATCAGTCTACATAACATTTACTAGCTCTCTAGATTTAGTCTTTATAATACTTTATAATATTATTGTGTTGTAAAGAGTAAATAGTGGACCACCTCCTTAACTTGGCCTAATTGTCATAGACCAGACATGCTCCACATGTATGTATCAGCAGCGGAGTAGGCCTAATTCCTTTTGTTAACCATCTTCATATATTGACCGGTTTGTTGTAACCCCTTGGGGGATCAATTTACAGAAGTTCTACTGTATTTATTTCTTTTTATTATAAACACTTATAATTCTTTGAAATAATAATTTCAAATTTGTGTTGGCCACCACATTTGTATTTATTAAAGAGAACAATATTATCTATTTTGTGAATTTCTGAGCTCTGGGATTCAGAGTGACTGGCACTTTGTATACACACTCAGTTCACATTCATTGACTGATGGAGATGCTGAATGACTTGCTGGCTGTCTGGGCTGGGGGTGGAGAGTGTAAAAGAGAGACAGGGAAAAGAGAGACTAAGATATTCATATTTGTCATCAATGGTGTGCAGGAAATGCTACCCTCAAAATATAGACTATGGAGTATTTTAAGCTGAAGTCAATTGAGAAAAGTGCAGCAACGAGTTTTCTCTAACCTTCCTTTCTCGCCTATAATAGCCTCGGGTGTCCTGCTCTCTCCCAAATGGAAGGGATGTGACACAGAAAGGCCAGAACAAATCTGGACACACGGGCCCTGCTAAATTCCCCAGCTCGAGAGCTTCTTGTCCGGGACAGTTTAATACCAATACACTACACCCTTTTGTTCTCTAATTGTATTTCTGAATGACTGTGAATATAAATATAGTTTCCCCTGGATCTTCGGATATTCACTGTTGAAACTTTGTGTCATGTAAAACTTATATTAAATAAATTTGAGTATGATTTTCTCCTATCAATCTGTCTTTTGCTACTGGGGCCTCAGCCATGAACCTCGTGATGGATGAGACGTCTTTTTCTCCCCTGAACCATCTTGATGAACATGTGGTTAGCTTCATTTCTCCTTGCCATAAGGAAACATGGGCAAGAGCGTCTTTGGGTTTTGAACTCCTCACAGAGACTTTGCATAAGCTTGGGTACATATTAATCATTCAATAAATGCATGTTAATTTTTTTATGAGCCACAAGGAGCAGATGCATCACATCTTTAATTGAAACGGATCCTGTTAGAGCACATATAGATTCAGCTGTATTCAGTTACTCTTCAAAGATTCCCATGGAAACCCATAAAAAGGAAGGCAGAAAGAGAAACAAAGATATTAACTCATTTTAGGTTCACCAAATGATATTCACTTGAATGCTTGAATTTCTTATTTTTTATGAGGAAGGAATACATGTTTTCTTTAGTTTTGATCAATGTTATGTTCCATATTGTAAAAAATCAGAGATGCTTGGTTTGTGAAACCCTCTAATAAGTAAGGTAGAGATATACAGGGATGTTGTGTGAAGACATAACCCATAAATTCCTCTGCTAGAGTTTCCTTTGATACAGAAGGAATTATATTATCTTCTTATATGTGATTTGATAGGAAGAAGCTGACATGTATTAGGGTGCTGTCTATAATGAAAGAAACTAGCTCTTACCTTGTGTAGGAGATACAGATATGTGATTACCAGGTCCCGTTTCAAGACAGGACATACTAACTTCAAGGGCTATGGCTGTCCAGCAGCCTCCAGCTGTAAGTTTCTGTAGGGCAGCCTCATATTTCAAGCTGAGGTAACATCCTTCTTGGAGGTGATGTCAGCCAGTGACTGAACAAGGTTGTGATCTAAGGGGTTGGCCTAAGATGAGACTCCTCTAACTAGCAACACTTAGTCTCCAGCTCCTTCTTAGGGATAGGTATGTTGTCAGATCTAACTATTCTCTTTCTTTACTTTTCCTTTCCCTGGTGTTACTTCTCAACAAAAGGAGTTGCATGTTCAATTCTGTCTCAGAGTTTGGTTCCTGAAAAATGGAAAAGCCTGTGTTTTCTGAAGTAGACATTCCTACAGTCTAATCTGCAAAGCCATTTTATGTTGTCTACTGATAAGTATGGTCACCAGATGGCCAAGGGGAGCACTTTGAAGGTAACCATAGTTATATTCAGTAACCAGGTATGTAGCACTTTTTCTAGGATGAGTTTGCAAACTTAATTGTCTGACCTCACATATATATATATGTCTTGATCTTTTTAAGTCAAAAGAAAAAATGTGGGCAAAAAATGTTTTCTGGATTTTATGGCATTGCAAATCATTAATATACACCATATATTAAAGACAACTATTATTACTTAGATACAGCATGTTGTAATTGTAGATCCAGTTCCTCCCTCCTGGTACTTTAAAAAGTCCTTTAATATGAAAGCACAAGCATTTAAACAGATGAAATATTTTCTCTTATGGATGTGCATACATCTACTGCAAAAACAACTGTACTTTTAAATGTACTGATATTGCACAAGAGTTCTAGAAAACAAATTAACTCTTTCTAGAACTGCATTTGCTTATTCAACTATGTACTTTAAGTAGAATAGAGCTTTGCAGAATTTAAGCAGCTGCAGCTGAATTTTCTAAGAAAGGAAAGTTGCAGAGAAAAAAAGTTGTTTGATGTTTTAAGTGGTTGTTGATTTCCCTAAGAGTTAAAGTAGGTCAAGGAAACACATACAAATACCAAAACAAACAAACGCCAATCCTTCACTCACAAATAAATGAGGGATCAGTCTGTCTCAATAGAAATTTTAAGTATAGGCAAAGGAGTTATGTAGTGAGAAGGCAAATTGGGCTTATTTCTAGCAGCAATAAAAGAGCACCTATATAAACAAGTCCCCTTTCTGGCAGCAGCTGAAAGATTTCTTTGAGGATGATTGGACATGACACTTGGCAAAACAAACCACATTACAATTAAATATGTTTTCTACAAAATAAAAACAATCCCCCCAGGTGCTCACTGTGGTGTGTGTGTGTGTGTGCATACCCTGAACTAAGTCTGATCCACAGAAACATCCGCTTTGTGCACTTTCTTTTCTTTCTTTCTTTCTTCTTTTTTTGTTTAATCAATGATGAAGACTAAGGAATGCAGACACTGCCCAGCCAAAAGAGCTGAGGAACTTTGGAAGACTTCAGCAAATAGAGGAGAGTGATGATTACTTCACTCGTTTTTAGGAAATGGTTGCATTGGAATGAAAGCTTTTTTTCTTCCACAGATATAAGATTCAAATTTCAGGAATGAACTATTTTAAGATTTGGAAACACTTCTCACTTGCAAAAACTACATTTTCTTATTTGTAGCAAGATGCAGAAAGCCTGGGGTATTGAACTATATATTGAACAAACATTTATTTATTTATTTGGGTTGGGAAGTGGACTTCCTCTGAATTCTGCCTCTGTCTCCCATATCTTGTTGACTATTAAAGAGTGGAAGACATCACATAGGTTAATATCATCAACAAAAATATGAAATCAGGAACAGGCTAAGTATTGTTGTCACAAAGATGTATAGTATATTATATAAAATATGGGGTTAATTATAAGGTTAATTTCTTAACATCATAAATTTTAAATATGTAACTTGACAAATGTTTTATTTATATAGAAATCTATAAATATTTTATAGTGCCCATTGAGCTAAGTTGGGATGAGTGCCCTCCACACTAGCCTCTTTCCTCTATGAAAATCTCCCCATCAATACTTCTTTCATATTAAAGCAATATTGAAGGCTTTCTGTGCCCCTCACATTGTACTCAGGATGGTTTGAGACATAAAAGAGAAAGATATTAGTATAGCATTTTCACATATTTCAAAGCCATAAGTTAAAGTAACAAGGGCAGATGGAAAAATGAACATCAAGGTCTGAGAAGAATCTTTGGGTGGCAACAAAAGTTTTCCCAATAAGTTAGAAAACTTGTCTCTAGCCATTTTGCAACTCTGTACTTAAAGGAGAGGAAAAATAAACTATAATTTTATGAGACCAGTGTTTATGAAGGCACTCTGCTCACTCCCCTCCCCCAAAAGTGAGGCAAACCTATTTGGTGAAGTCTAGCACCAATTAATATTTCTAAATCAGTATTTAATTTTATGGTTAAACAATCTTAGGACCCGGAGTGACTGAATTAAATCTCTGGTCTGAAGCATATTAGCTGTGTGAGCCTGAGCTCATTATTCAGTTTCTTTGTCTGTTAGCTGATTCTTCATTTATGTCCCAGATCTTGTACCAGGGATGGTTAGGAGGCGTAACAGGAAAATACATTAGTATAGAAGTACACACTTGTGCTTTTGCATATTCCAAAGCCTTAAAGCAATCAGACTAAATGTAAAAATTAGCATGAAGGTTAAAGAATCTTTGGGTAGCAACAAAAGAGGAAAATAATATAGGATTTACTTAAGAGAGTTATTTTGAGGATTAAATGAGTTAAAACATGTTAAGTACCGTGCTTGACACAGTTTTTCAATGAATGTTAATGTAAAAAAGGGATTTTTTTGGAGAACATTCTGATTCCTTCATGCCGTCCTCTGCCTGCAGAGGGCATCTGTTTATAAAGAGTTCATTGCTTTGATTTTATAAGGGAAAGTCGGCTTGAATAATTACTGAGAAATGATTTTTATTTCAAAGTTAGAAATTATTCGTGGACTATCCAACGTACAGCTACAAAATATAACATGTCAGATTAAGCTCAGTCCCTGAGAACTGGGTCCCTGAGTCTAAATACTTAACCGGGCATACTGAAGATCAAGGATGCAGGAGAATGCTAGGGTACAGGAGAATGTTGGGGTGCAGAAGGTTGGGGTGCACCATGCCCACATGTTATTTGAAAAATATCAGACACTTATAAAGAGGGGTGAGTCATGACAGACTATGCTGCAGAAGCATTGAAAAGTAGAGCCATTATTTAAGATAGAGTCTTAAAAAGAACAGTGATATGAATAATAAATTTTATAGGCCATGCTCAGTATTTTTTTAACTGCACACAATAATTGCCTTCTTTCTTTCAGATATGAATTTCTTTATTGGAAGTGGTTAGTCCTATTAGAAAACCTTAGGCTAAAGGAAGAAAGAACTCAGTTAATTGTTCTTCATGAGGGGAGGGTGAGAAAATGTATTGAGACCTTAATTAAAAATAATTTAAACCCCAGTTGAATTATAAATTTTTTTATAATATCAACCCTCTATTTTTGGAAGAAAGTGAAAAACAGCTACTCCGTTGTTCAGCGGGAAGATCTTCCCATCAAGCCTTCATGCTTTTCTGGCTAGAAAATTATAAGGTTATAGAACACAGCTGAGCTTCTTGGTGTATAATAGGATTTGGGAAAATTAAGTTGCCTGCATATCTATTGTGTTGAAAAGAACTCTCAGGCTTTGGCACAGAAGAGCGAGGTGAACGAGTCTGGATTATTTACTAACTCACAGGTTTCTCGGATACAATTCAAGGAACAGAGCAACCCCCTAGTTGTATGTAAATTCCCTTCTCAAGCCTAACATGGCTTCGCTAGTCCTGCCCCCATCGTTTACAGATAAAACTACCCATAGACCCATTCTTTGACATTTTCAGTAGACATCATAGAGGGAAGAACATGGGATTTAGATCTCAGAAGGTGTCTGTTGGAACCCTGACACTTAAATGTTCTGTGAATTTGAGCAATGAAACTCTTGGAGACAGAGTATCTTTATCTCTAAAATATAAATAGTATTTAAGAGAGTGTAGAGTTGTTAAGAGGATCAAATAAGATTATGTTTTAAAGGGTCTGGTACATAATAGTTATTCAAAAATCAAGAGCTGCTTTTTGTAGCCCTGGGCTATTTTTCAGCCTTTATACTGTAGGCACAGATTGCCTATACCTAGGAAGAGCAAATAGTGGCAGGCATGTTTCTGTGGCGCGAGGAAAGGGGAGACCAGAAAGGTCACTCAGTGAATGGCTTAATAAATTCCATCCCAGACAACAGGACTCCTGGGGAGATTTGCAACTTTGGAAGCAGAGTGAACATACTCACTTAGTCCATTCATCAGACAAATGTTTATTGAGCTGGTCATCCGCTGACCCAGCCTGGGGAAGAGTGCGCAGACCCACCCTGCAGTATATTTCTCCGATGCACCCACCCGACGTCTCTCCCTTTTTGCATCCCCAGCCAGCCCTCCAGTGTGCTAACACTTCCTTGTAGCATTGCAAATATGGTCCCTGTCACTACCCTCAGAGTTGGTAATTTTCTTTTCCTATCATATCAATGCTAGAAAAGTTTTGTTTGCTTTTCTTACCTAGAAAAAAATATCTTTTCTTAGACATCACTTCCTTCCAATGAATATATACTGATCCTTACAACCAGTCTCTTTTTCTCCAGAAAGAACATGTCCTTATCAATGACATATATCACAGGTCAAAAGTGGCGTTTGGATAACAGTACTTATTTTACTGCCTAATGGTTTGGGAAAGAGATGAACCATCTTTTTCGCATAAAAGTCAGTCAAGAAATTTTAAAAAGTAGAAGGCATAAAAGAAAATAACTTCAGATTAAAATATTTATTTTTTATCTCATCGAAACACACAGATTTCTGTATATGTGTATTTGTAAAATATATTAGATACTCTACTAGATGAAAGATTGTAAATTAAAACCTATATTATTTTTTAATCTCAGGAATTAATATCTAGACAACATTTAAACAAAAACATCACCAAAAGCATGCTCTAAATTTATCCCCCTTAAACTTAATCTTGGCCCATAACATGAAGCTAAGTGAGTTGCAGGTATTTGGTTAATGACTGTGGGTATTTAGACAAAGAGAAGAATCTACTTCTAACTGGCCTCATGATGACTCATTTTGAAAAAAATTATACATATTATACAGTAGATCTCAAAATATCTTCAAAAGATGTTCTGTCTTAGAACAACTCTAACCTTTCTCAACTTATACTCTCCCTGTCACTTCATCAAAGCTGAAAGTTTACAATGATGTCATGACTTGTTTGGCTTAATTGTAGCTCCATTCTTTCTTGTTTTAAGGGGTGTAGATTCCAATTCTTAGCACAGACCTGGTTTGCAGAGATAGGGTATTCTTTCATATGTCCTTTTTATATTTCAGTCTTAATACATGTTGACTTAGGGTAGGAAATGAATAATGAATAAATGATAGAAACCATGACTTTGACCTGTTACTATGAAGAAGTATAGACATGAGAATTCAGAATAGTATTTTGGCCTCTAATAAAAGATAGGAGAGAACAATTATCAAAGAATTGGCTTGCTGAAAAGCAGATTTTACCCATGTCAATTTATGTTGCATGCACTTTCCCTACATATAGAATTCAAGCAGATAAGTTATGCAAATGAATCCTTATGGTAGCCTATTGTAAAAGAAAAAAATACCTGTATTATTTTGATGTAAGAACTTAGCACATGTATTTAAAACCATTAAAAAAAAAAAAAAAAAGGAAGAGATTCCCTACACAGAGGTTTAGGACCTCACTAGAAAATTTAGCCAGAAAAACCAATCCTGATGTCCCTAGAAATATACACTTTGACATAATTTAAAGTTATTTTTTAAGTGTCATATTTAGAAGATGTCCTTCAAGTTTGTTACTATTGGTTGCAGTTTCCTAACACCTACACTCACTGAAAACATGCATTTTATTTCAGAGAACATGGCTGTCATTGACTTACCAACACTCTAAACTGTGTATAAAATCAGCACATTGAACCTAATAAATGCATTAATGTACACAGTTATAATTTAATAAAAAAATTGGTTGAAATAGAAAAAAATTTCACTGTAGGGTATTTTACCTGCCCATATTCAAGAAAAATTATATTGGTATTATATCTTCCAGGAGAATCATAGGTTAGAATTTAGTATTTTTGTTTTATAATACTAAAAATAAACCTTAGAGTTTGGATTACCATATTTTAATACTTTATTGATCCATATTCTGTCTATTTTCCAAGTTCCTAAGCCACACTGACATAGGAGGGGGCATTTGCTAAGATCCCAGTGGGACCATTACTGATTATTTGCTAATGGCTGTGTTCACAAAGATCAAAACAAAGAATAGATTCAGCAAACACATGCCACAACTAACAAAACAAATTCAATTCCAAGACCTACTTGTTCATTCATTTATCTACCTAGCCATCATCCATCTATCAATTATCAGTTATAAGGAATTCAAAATACCCCATTTCATATAAACCCAATGGGACAAACTACGGTTAGATTTCTGAGGTGGTCCATGCAATGTAATTATCATACCATCAACATAGGTCCTAACTGCTACGGGAGGTTGGAGAATTATTGTTACTTCCTTGCACACTTGGTGTAAGGGAGGCAGTGGATATTTACCTCATCTTAAATGAATGGGATCTCTCAGCTCTCGAGGAGGTTCCTGAACTTTAAGACAATTGGTATGATCCTTACATTATATAGAATGTACATAAAGTAACTATTTCTAATTTGGGATATATTTACATCTGATTAATTAGATCAATGTAGCATACATATTTGTATAATTCTGGGCACAGAGGAAGTTTATTTGGCTCAGAAAAAACCCTAGTTTGGCTTACTGCATACATAGTCAGATTTTCAACTCATTCCTATGTTTATTTACTTGGTGGGATTTTGTACTTGGAAAAAACAGTTTTGCCTAAAGTACTGCTTAGCAGTTTATGTTCCTTTAAATGTGCTTTTAAAGAAAAGTAGCCACCTAATAGTTTCAAGGAGGTAACTTTTATTCTTATATATCACAAACTGCTCAGTCCTGCAAAAATCCAAGCTCATTTATTTTTGACTTTTTAATTTTCTTATAGAAAAATAAATCAAGTTAATTCTGACATACTGTGAGTCTGAGTTTGTTTATTCAGTGTTAAGAGACAATCCAGAAATCTTTCTTATATCTAATTTATAGTACCCACTCTGTAAGCTATTCTCATTCCCATGTTCCTTACCAGCCATTAAAAGTTCTGTTTCTGAGTGTTCTTTCCAAAGTCTCTCTCTCTTTCTCACTAAATTATTAAATGATTCCCATTGTAACTTCTTTCTTGAAGTTAGGTCAGCCAAAAAGGAGCAGTATTAGGCATAGTCAAGCAGAAATTCTTTGTTTCTGTTTGCCAAATTGTTTATTAATATGTCTCACTTAATATAATATTGAAATTCATCCAAAATTGTGATTTTTAAAAAACTATTTTCTTGGACCAAAATTGTAAAATGGCCATTTTCTATTGTTTAAAGGCTATTCTTATTAACTTACTAAAGTGTTTAAAACGTCACAAACTAAGCATTTTTGTGCATTTTTTAGCCATTAAAAGATTATATTTCTGTTGCTATTATTATTCATGATACAAATTGTTAAAATTCAAATCAACTTATATGTTTAAGAGGTTTGAAATTAAATGAGAATACATTTTGACGTTTAATGACTACAAATATAGTTTAAAATTATAAACACAGTAAGTTATAACTGCTTCAATGACACTTTGTATGTTATCTTTTTTACTTTGAGTTGTCATTTTTACTCTATCATAAGTATGGGTATCAAGTAATTTTTAAACTATTTTTTAGGATTTTGCAACTTTTTTTCCAAATAGTGAAAAATCATAGGTTTTATTCTTCTGGGTAAATACTTAGTAAGGGGTTTTCAGGACCAAAATGGTAGGTCTACTTTTAGTTCTTTAAAAATTCTCCATCCTTCTTTCCAAAGAAGATGAACTAGATTGCAGTTCCACCAACAATGAATGTGTGTTCCTGTTTCTCTCCACCACACCAACATCTGTCTGTTGCTTTGGGAATTTGTGATCTGGGCTATTCTAATTGAGTTTAAATGACAGCTCAAAGTGGTTTTGATTTGCTCTCTGGTGATAAAGGACAATGAGAATTTCTGCTCTTGAATGTTTATGGTAGCACAATTTGCAATTGCAAAGATGTTGAAACAACCCAAGTGGAAATTTTGTATCTTTTATAACAACCAGGATAGATTTAGAGCATAGTCTTCTAAGCAAAGTATCACAAGAATGGAAAAATAAGTATCATATATACTCAGTTCAAATTTGAAATTAGAGGATTAACAAATACATGCTCATATAAGAGAAAAACTAAATTAAATTCAAATAGGTGGGAGGGGTAAAGGGTTGGGTACATTCCCACCTACCAAGTCATTGCGTGGTTATGTGGCACACTTCTGGGTGAAGGACACAGCTATGATGTGGACCTTAGCCGTAGAAAAGCAATTTATGTAACCTAATTGTAAGTACCCCTTATTAACCTGAAATAAAACCAATAAATAAATTTTAGAAATGAAAAACAATAGAGTTAGTCCTAGAAAAACTTAAATATAGGTACTGGAATAATATAATAAAAGAGGTAATTGTTTCTTTTAGTAAAGTATCTGAAGATACCTATTGTTATTAAATACTCTGAATATGTGAAGAAACAATGCCTGAAGGTTTTAGAAAATGTTTCTAGATACCTGTGTAATAAACTCAGGGACATTTCTTCTTTTCCATTAAAGGTTTCTTATCCAGATACTCAAATACATATAATTTAGTAAAGATAAAAGTCAAAAACATTGTTCTTAATCATTACTATTTA
This sequence comes from Perodicticus potto, assembly GCA_963574655.1. Taxonomy (NCBI): domain Eukaryota; kingdom Metazoa; phylum Chordata; class Mammalia; order Primates; family Lorisidae; genus Perodicticus; species Perodicticus potto. The sequence continues at coordinate 17,437 of CAUYRH010142098.1, read as the reverse complement.
TTAAACTCTGGAACTGGAAGTAGTTATGTTAGTTATCTATTTCTGTGTAGCAAATTACTCTCTAATTTAGTAGTTTAAAACAATATTTATACTTTACTATGTCTGTATATGAGTAATCCAAGCAGGGCTTAGCACAGGGTCCTTCACAAGTATCGTCAGCTGGGGCTGTGGCAATCTCACATCATTACTGGGAAAGATCAGCTTCTCTGGGCACAAGCACGGTTCTTGGCAAGATTTGATGCCTCACAGGTTATCAGATGGAAGACCTCAATTTCTCAGGGCATTCTCTTGGTTTCTTCCATTTGGCCCACTCCCTAGAACAGGTGACAGGGGCATCTGGCTTCTTTAGAGCAAGCAACTGAGAGGACATGAGAGTGTGAGCGAGATGAAGTCACAAACTTGAGTAACCTATTTTCAGAAGTGACATCTTTCAGTATCGTCATAATCTATGAACTGTAGGCAAGTCACTGGGTCCAGTGTGTTCTCAGGACCCACCAGCACCTGAATACCACGAGGCAGAGACCCCCGGGAGCCACTTCAGCAGCCACCTACCACTGGGGTACAGAAACATGATAACACAAACCTTTCTTTATAAAAAAGAAACTGAGGCAAGAAAATGAAATAATTTTACCCAACGTCTGCATTTACCAAAGGCCATCAAAGATGGTGACAGTTAACCCTACCGAGTTCTTCATACGTCTTCACTTAGTGCTGCATGGTTATACACATGTCTTTCATTTAATCCACTTAAACTCATTTTTAAAAAAATTAAATTTAATCCTATATTATAAATTTAAAAAAACAAAACAAAACTGAGACTCAGAGAAATCCAATCATTTAACGAATTATATAGCTATTTGGTGGCTAGGAATTGCTTAATTCCTAAAAAGCTGGTTTCAGATTCTACCCTTGTAAGAACAGTGTTATACTGAAACTGCCACAGTAAGTAATTCTTAAATTCCTGAGAAACTGCTCTTGAGAAAATTGTCCATGCATTTGTATATATTTTCTTTGTTAATACTAAGCGTTAACATTAAGTAATACTTTATTCCCCAAAACTAACACTCTTTTCTCATTTTATAATTGGAAAATAGATAAATTTTTTTCATAAATTAGTATAATTTTTAGGGAAAAATGAGTGTGCATTGCTTTAGAAGGCAAAATAACTATATGTATCAAGAATCACAAAAATAGACATGCTTTCTAACCTCACAAATTTATATCTAGGAAATAAATATAAACAGGCAGACACATGTCAAAGACACTCATAATAGGGTTTTTTAAAAGCACTACACCAAATTTGAAATTAGAAAATCAAAATTTTGAGATGTTTAAATATATTGAAAAGTTATGACAGGATTTTTTTTTTAGCCATTTTAAAAAACACTGTGGAAAAATAGTAAGAGAATTTTCATTTATTAACTCAAAATATCAGTACAAAACGTTTTACATGAAACATAAACTCACAAATGAAAGGAAATGGGCAGGAAAATAGAATAAAATAAATATACAGAACTATTCAATAGAGGTTGCTTGTGAAATACACAAACACAGATTTTCTTCTTAATTCTTTAATTCTTACTATTTGAAAACTAGTGAATTAAATTAACTACACAACCTTTAAAACAAATGATACTCCCAGAAGAATTGACCATTCCCACTTTTTGTCATCTAAGCCTTGTACCTGTTGAACCTTTGGTCTTTGTCTCCGTTTTTGTCCAAGTACCATGCTGTTTTGGTCACTATAACATTGTAGCCTCCTGATTTATTCTTATTAAGATTGAATTGACTATTTCAGTTTTTTCTGATTTCATATGACGGCAGTTTAATGGGAATTACATTTTATCTATAGATTGCTTTGGGTAGTACAGTCATATTAATAATGTTCATTTTGCCAGCCATTGCTGATTGAAAGTTGAACTTATCTGATACAAGAATGAGTACATCTGCTAGCTTTTGGTTTTTGTTTACATGGAATATTTTATTTTCATTTATTCACCTGTAGTCTGTGCAAATCCTTACAATATAGATGTGTTTCTTGGAGATAACATGTGCTTTGTGTTTTTTCCATCCATTCAACCACTGTGCTTTTCAGGTAAGACTCTAGTGCTGCTCACGTTCAGCATTAGTATTAGGATGGGGGATATTCTGTTCCCCGAGTTGTATGAGGCTTTGTTTTGTTTTCCCTGTGGAGCTATTGTTTTATAAGGGCCACAAGCTTTATATTTCAGTGTTTTTTCTCTATTGGTGGGCATCTAGTATGTTGTTCCACGCATAATGCAATTCACAGTGTTTCCTACAGGACAGGTGTAGTATTGACGAATTCTCTTAGTGTTTGCTTGTCCAGAAAGGTTTTTATTTCTTCATCACTGTGAAATTTAGTTTTGAAGATATAAACTTTTGACTATCTGTGTTTATGTGTTTTGGATGTAGAATAATTCTTCCCTGAGTTCAGAGGTGATCTTATTTCTGGATATCTGAATCTCTGGTGATACCAGAGAAATTTCCTCAATAATTCTCTCAAACAGATACTTTGTGCTTTTTTTTTTTTTTTTTTTTTTTTCACTCTCTCCCTTATGGATACCCTAATTCTTTTTTTTTTTTTTTGCAGTTTTCTTGCCGGGGCTGGGTTTGAACCTGCTACCTCTGGCATATGGGGCCATCGCCCTACCCCTTTGAGCCACAGACACCACCCCCCATTTTTTGTGTGTGTGTGTGGTTTTAGCTGGGGCTGGGCTCAGACCCACCACCCCAGGTACATGGGGCCAGTGCCCTACTCCTTGAGCCACAGGCGCCACCCCCCATAATTCATTTATTAGATTGCTTCATGTAGCCCAGTATTTCTCCAAGTGATTGTTCATTCTCCTCCTGTTCTATTTTCAGGATCTTTGACTGACTGAGCTACTTCAAGAGCCTTGCTCTGCAGTTCTTTCTTCTGCTTGGTTTAGCCTGTCACTTATGCTTTCTTTTTAATTTTTAAAAATCCTAAATGATTCATTTCAGTAAGTTCTGTTACAGCCTTTCTTGCATTGTCCAGCTCTTTTTTTTTCATTGATGTCCTGAATTATTTTTTTTTTTGACTTATAATTGTTGATGCTCATATTTTGCTTTAATTCCATTCATCTTACTTGCTATCCATATTCTCAATTCTATTTCTGACATTTGGACAAATTTCTTTTGCTTTGGTTCCATCACTGTAGGTCCATCTCTATTCCTAAAGGCTCCAGAGCTGTTGCTGATTCTCAAGGATCTGTTTCTCAGGTTTAATTGCTGCTGCCAGGGCCACAGTTATATCTCCAATGTTCCTTTGCTACTATGGGGGTTGACGCTCCACTCCTGAGGCTCCACAGTTTCTATTAGGCCCTCAGATTTACCCCAGATTCACCCCCAAGGCTCCAGTGATGTCCTTGAGACCTTAGACCTCTGCTGTTGCCAGGCTCTGTGGCTTTGCTTCTGAGGCTCCACCCCTGAGGCTCAATCATTGCCAGGAGGCCTATGGCTTCACCCTAGAAACTATAGCATTTTACTAGTGCCCAAAGCTCTGCTTTAAGGCCCTATCACTGTTGCCAGGTCTCTGTACCTGTCTCCCAGGCTCCCCACTGCTATCAGGCCCCATGGGGCTACCTCTAAGGCTCCCACCAGCCTCCACAGACAAATGTTTCCCCAGAGACTTGCCAGGCTCATCACACTTGGACCCCACTGGAGCAAATACCCCCAACCCAGACACCCATAACCATGGCCTAGGTAGCTTTATCCTGCTGCCACTGTCACCTCTATGGGAAGACCAGGCAGAACAATCCCCTGCAATGCCAGCTTCCAGGAAGAGGGTCTTTTTCAAGTTCCCTCACCAACCTTCCTAATAGTGGCTTGGGGAATAACAACACACCATTCTGCTCTAAGATCATGTAGCACCAGCTTGAACTGTGACAATCGCAGGGGAACAGGACAAAACATAAGAGCTATATTTCAGGCTCTCAGTGCATCCACCCCACCCTGACCTGACTCTGGTCAATATTCCAGAGTAGAACAGTAGAACAGGTGTACCATACACCTATTAGCCCTGAGCTAAGTGACGAGGATTCAGATGTATTCAAATTTTAGCATAGACTAGAATAATCTGGAAGTCTGGTGAAAGACAATCTGCCCATACCCAGAGTTACTGATTTAGTGTGTCTAGGATGGGACCAAGAATTTCAATTTCTTTGATGATGTCAAAGCTACTAGTCCAGATATAACACATTGAGAACCACATAACACAATTAATGAAAGGGATAATGATCACTCATACCACATTATTCAAATACATACAACACAGAGGCATCCAGAGTTTGATGGGAAAGCATGTGTAAAAGAAACAGGAGCAAATTAAGGCTGAAAGCCTTGTAGGGTCTGAATCTGGTAGGGGGTGAGGGAAGCAGAATAAAATACAAGGCATATCTAAATTATGTTGTGTAATACATTTCAAAGATTCTGTTTCCTCTGGACTGGGCCCTTTCAGGGGCTGCCATTTATTAATATATCAACGTCTTGGCTTGGCACCTGTAGTTCAGCAGCTAGGGTGCCAGCCACATACACCAGAGCTGGTGACTTCAATTCCAGCCTGGCCCTGCCAAACAACAATGACAACTACAACCAAAAAATAGCTAGGTGTTGGCGTGGACGCCTTGTAGTTCCAGCTACTTTGGAGGCTGGGGCAAGAGGATTGCGTAAGCCCGAGAGTTTGAGGTTGCTGTGAGCTGGGACACCACAGCTCTCTACTGAGGGCTACATAGTGAGACTCTGTCTCAAAAAAAAAAAAAAAAAGAGTAGCACCTGTGTCTCAGTGGGTAAGGCTCCAGCCCCATGTACCGAAGGTGGCGGGTTCAAACCCGACCCTGGCCAAACTGCAACAAAAAAATAGCCTAACCGGCATTGTGGCAGGTGCCTGTAGTCCCAGCTTCTCTGGAGGCAGAGGCAAGAGAATCACCAAAGCCCAAGAGTTAGAGGTTGCTGTGAGCTGTGTGATGCCACAGTGCTCTACCAAGGGTGATAAAGTGAGAGTCTGTTTCTACAAAAAAAAAAAAAATTTTTTTTCTACCTCTCTTACAGATTTCTGTACTGTCAAAAATAAATCAAGCTTACTCTTACAGGGAAGGTTATGCTCTCCTCTTTAACACTAAGCAGAGTAATTTAAGGGATTAACAAACAGACAGCTGTAACTTCTCATTAACCTAAAAGAAGAGACTGGTTTGATCCTATGATTCCTCAAGTGTGTATTTGGTTCTGTACTTTTCCATGATTAAGAAAGCTCTCTAAACATTTTCATTTGAAACCTGTGTAGTTAGACTCTATGACCTGGACTGTTTTAAAGTTCTCTATAATATTCTGTGTTCATATAGGTAAAACCCTATATACTAGAACTGTGTCATGTGATTGGAAATAAACATTTAGCCAAATTTGATGAAGATGTAATTTAAAATAGGCTTACTTTTTTCTTAAATATTATACAATATGGTCCACATAATTAGCTAATCATGTGGTTGACTACTTTTGGAGAATCTTTCAGTTTGCCTGGGTCTCTGAAGTGAGTTTAGAGGGGCTATGCAAATGTAATAAAATTTGAAAGCTTGATGTCATTCCCAGAAGAGGAGTATAAAAAGTCACATTAATTTTCAACACTGCTGAGAGGCCTCAGAGTGAAGAGAAGAGAAAGACAAAATTGTCATAAATAAGCCTACCTAAAAAGAAAAGTTAAGTTGTGAGGAGAGATTTATTCTGCTACCATATTAAACATCAACTCATTTTATGTAACTTTTAATAAATAACCATTACGCAGAAACTACTGTAGCAATTGTTTAAGTAATTCATATGTTTATTAAACATTAAGATAATATTTTTGATACTTTTGGTCTTCTATAACTTGCTATAATTTCAACAATCTTATATAATCAACCTAATTTAAAATCTTGGTTATGCTAATAAATTACAATAAGTCACTTTACTTGCAGGGCATTGATTTATGACATTTTGGTGCAAGGGAAATTCTCCAAGGTTTAAAAAGAGGTTATTACCTGCTGCATGTTATGATTTTAGCATAATAAAAAAAGTGTTACAAATGGGAAGGTGAGAGTGGTGTTTTCACATCTAATTTTTGATTTCTAAGACCAAAGACCAGGGGTATGCTAGGAAATTTTTTGAATGTTAGTATTGATTTAAATAATAGTAGAAGGGAATCTATCATAAAATTTAAGTTTATGTGCAATTTATTTTATCTATTACAATCAGAGACAAAGTGATCTCAGGTATTTACAATGGCAGCAAAGAAGACGTGAATGCATTTTCCTCTCAACTTTTTAACTTCTGTTGATATTTAAAATTAATGTCTAAAACAGTCCAGGTCTCATGATAAAGAAGCCTCGAAACCTCACAATTACCTTGATATATTCTCCTAAGCATAAAGTCTGATTCGTTTATAGGCATCACATCTTGCTTAAATTGGCACAGCAAGAATAGATTGTCCTCTATGGATGAACTCCTGTTAATCAGAAGCGAAACTGAGCAAGTCCAAGTTAGTGATTTAAAATGAAGAAGTTGTGTAGAACTTGATGATACGATTAGCAAAAAGAGTGACTTCCCTCCCTGTAGGCACGGGAAGTGAAATTATAATCAAAGTTTTGAGATGAGCGTGGAGCAAAGGTGATTTGAATACCTAATGACATGAAGCAATGGCAAAAGACGTATTCATTTCCTTAATAGCCGTTACCAAACCTCTCGTGCCCTCATATAAAAGTATCTTCGTTGAGTCTCATATCACCCAGATCTCATCTTTGTTACTGACTGACCTCCCTCAAACGTATTCCTTCACATTCTTTGAAGACTGTGGCCTCTAGCTTATAAACTTTCTCTTCATCATTAATTCCACTTATTCCCTTGACAGTTTTAAAGTGTGTGAGAAATTAAACACCCCATTTTAACCTTAGACCACTGTGATTGTTTGAACCCCATGAATTTCTCACCTTCTCCGCTCCAGTAACACTAAATTATTTCATTAACCAGAGTCATAGTCTCTATTATTGTTGTGAGATCTAAATCCTACAGCCCATTTTCTTTTTAGCAATGGACTCTACACTTCCAGGATTTTCTGCAGAAATATATTTTTCTCCAGTAGTAACTAGATTTAGACCATTTATTAGACATTTTCTCCTAATGTATACAGTGTGTTTAAAAATCACTTTTAAGTATTGTGAAAATCACACCCATTTATCCTGGCTTGCTTGGTGACAGACCAGTTTGTTCCAGCATCCTCCTTGGCTACTGCTTTCTTTTACTTTTAAATATGTCCCAGTTTGGATGATAAATTGCACTGTCACCCAACTATGAAACATCAAGTCCCTTTTCCCATAGTGTCCTAAACAGTCTCCCATCCGGTACTAACCAAGCCAGCCCCTGCCTAACTTTACAAGGTCATATCTGTTCAGGGTGGTATGGCCGTAGACTGTATCCCAAACACTCTAACCTAATTTTTGCTCTATTATAACTGCTTCGAGATGATATAAACTCATAAATGAGTCAATCCTTCATCTGGTACAAAGTGTGCCTAGACAATGTACCGCCAGCCCATATCGAAGCCAGTATAAATCCCTGCTCTCCAAACTTACATGCAACCCCAACAGATCCCTCCCCAAATCCTTAACCAGAGTCCTCCATACTGCCCTCTGCAAGCTTTCAGCTTTTCAAAGATTTTTCACCTCTCCCCACCTCCTATCCTACAAGATGTCTTTCATTCTTTACCATAACTGGTTTCCTAACTCATTAATATAATTAAATCAACAGGTTTTTCTATTGTTTTTCCTGATCTTTAAACGAGGAGCCATTTTTTCTGCTCATTTTCCAACACTCGTATCAGTGGAAGCAGTGTGCCTTCTCCAACTCATAGTAGATCCCAGCTTACAGGCTCTGGTTTCCATCCTTTCCACATTTCAGACATCTTGCTCTATCAATCACATCTTCTCATTCTTGCATCATCAGCCTTTGGGTTTTTCTACTGGATTTTTATATCCAAATTGTGCATACAACAATGTTAGATATTAAAAGTAAAACATTTTTGTTCCTGACTTGCATTCCCTTCTGCTTGGTGACTTCTATGCTTTCCCGAGATAAGTTTTTTGAGATGATGAATCAGAACTGTGGTTATGTCACCACATCCAGTTTGTAAAACTGCCCTCCCAGCATGACCTTTGCCATCACTAAAATATCCCATTATTAATTCTCTTCCAATGGTCTCCTCTGTTTTTCTCCTACATCCCCAGCTTTGTTCACGACGTCCACTGGATTTTGTTTCTAGTCACCTCTTTCATGTCCATGTTAACCAGGGCCCAACCCTGTCCTTTTCTCCTTTTTTTCATGCCCCTGCATACTTCATCAAAACTCAGCACTGATTGCCTGAATGCTTATTTTAATCACCTTCATGAAGGTTACAAACTACTATTAGAGGCCGTATCTATTACTGAGAGTAATAAGGTGCATCAGCAACTCATGTTTGACCTTAGTCCTTTCCAGAACACTTCTCCACTACTCAACGCTGTTCAGCACTCACTTTGTCAAAGACTTCACCTACTAGCATTTTAGCCAATAGAGTGTAATAATTATCTTTAGCCGGTTATAAATGAGAATACTGCATCCTCAACTTCTTTATCCTTTGATTTTTATATCAAATCTAATTCATATACGTGCAAGTGAACTGTAGATAACATTACATAATTAATAAGTAATCTTTATAAGCATGATCAGCATCAGGAACTCCTGGGGTCTGTATTTAAGCTTAATAGATGAATATTATAACTACAAAACTAATAAAGTTGGAAATATTGATAACCCTTTATCATCTTATAATGTATTCAAAAATAAGTCTAAGAAAAAAATGGGTGTTATCTACTCTTTACATTAGTAAGGTAGCACGTGGGAAGGCCATCCTCATCCACCACAGGCTGTAATACGTCCCTTGGGAACATTACTGGAATATCAAATCTCCTTACTATTGATCAAAATTCAGACATATACAAATGTAAGGTGATTTATTTTTCACATAATGATAATAATAATATCAAAATGGGTTAATGTACCAATAAATCATAAAAAGTTGACCTTCTGCATTAAGAAGAGATACTGTAAGAAAGTCTTTGAGTATTTCTCATGTTGGTAATTGGGCCAGCATTTATATTCTTAAAGAGTAGAGGTCTGGATATCCCAAATTTTTTCATATCTTGGCTAAAGTGTTATAACCTTCAAAATTTTTCTCTTCTAAAAAATACAGGTAAAATGTACAGGTAAATGGCCTATTATTTATATTAAATATTGGAGTGCTATGAATAGGAAGGAAGAATTAGAATATTTATCAAAACTCATCTCTTTACAAGTCTTATTGTGTCCCTTGCGAAAATAGCATAGCAGAGAAAGCATTCATTTTAATTTTGAGCACCTAATAAGCTTTGTTTTTTCAAGCCTTGAACTATTTTTCAAATTTTACTATAAAAATAACTCTATTTATCTTGCCCTCAAGGCACTTGTACACTGAAAATACATAAATCATCTGAGGACTAATAAAGCGACCGTCACCCAACAGAAACACTCAGGGAGATAAAAAGCATTGTTTTAAAGACCGATGCACAAAATCTTTGCTGGACCAGAAAGAGAAGGAAGCAAAGACTCTTTCTTTTCAGCAAACCTGAGTAATTTGTGAAACAGCCACATTGCCAAGGCTATAGAAAATTTGTTTTGTCATGAATGAGACTCAAAATCAATATATTCTGCAGGGCTTTGGAGATGACATTATGACTGGGATTTGAAAAACATAGTTGGGGGCAAGGACACTGTCCTGAAAAAAGGCCTTGATAAAAGGCTTAGAAAATCTTCTTCTTTAATGTCCTTATTAGGTATAATATGTTTCTTTTCTTTTGGTCTTATTTTAACACAGAAGTAGGTAAAAGGCTGTGACCTGAAATAAGATGTTATGCAGAATAGACCCTTCTTAGTCAAAGGAACTCACAAATGCCCTGAAGCGGATTTGCTGGCCGTGAGAAGTGGGGTTGGACAGGCAACACACCTCTCTCCCTTCTTTGAAACTTACTAGCAGGTCTAAGGCTACACAAGGGCAAGCTTAAATCACACCTGCAGGCCATCCGTTTAACTAAACAGATCACTTGAGTCTCCCTACACGTCAGGAGGCTTGTCTCTGATTAACAGACATCCAGAGGTTAAAACATTTAAAGTCTTTCGACAAAGCTTCATTTTTTTACTCCCCCCCTCAAATGTTCCACCTTTTCAGGCCAAACCAATGTGCATCGCTCACAAAATGACTTAGGGTCATGTGTGTAATTCCTGTCTCCACAAATGTTTCAAACCAAACTGTAACCCAGCTACTGCAGGCACATTTTCTCAGGGTCTTTCATGAGCACGTGTGTTCCAGGTCAGCCACAAACATTTGGATCAGACTATTCTCAGTAAATTACTTTGCAAAGTTTGAGTTTGCTTCTGTTTAACAAGGCCTCATTTCTAATGACCTTGATTTCCTTTTCTTTCTTAAAGTCTTTAACGGAAAAGGAACAATGAAGATAAAAAAATATAAAGATACCAATATTATAGACAAAAAGTACAAGACAAAGGGTACATATACTTTCAACCAATATATATATGAGTATATGAATGTGTGTGTGGGTTGTCATCTGAGCCTTGACTAACAGCCTTGCACGTGCAGGTCTGCTTTAACCTGGGTCTCTTCTGCGTCTGACACCCCCTAGACTCTAGAACAACTCCTCCTCTCTTCTCCTTCTCCTTAGCCTAATCAATGCGGAGACTAAGAGAAAGAAGAATTTCATGATGAGCCACTTTCATGTAATAAATAGTAAATATATTTTATCTTCCCTATAATTTTCATAATAATGTTTTCATTACTTTAGCCTTGTTCTAAGAATATAATATATACAACATACAAAAAAAGTGTTAATTGACTGTTTATGTTATTTGTAAAAGCTTCGGGTTCAATAGTAGGTTATTATTAGTTTAGTTTTGGAGGAGCCAAAAGTTGTTTGTAGATTTTCTTCTGTATGATGGGTTGATACCTTTAACCCTCACATCAAAGGTCTACTGCATACATGCATATATATGTATATATATATAACATATATATATTCATACATATACATACATACACACACATACATATATATATATACATACACATATACATATAAAATCACATAAACATCACTGTGTTATAAATATTAGATGAGGGTCAACATGACTTTCACATGTCTTTTTTTTAATATGTTTACGTAGGTTTTTTTTTTTCATGTCATAAAATTTCCAGGTAAGCTTTAATTCTCATTGTCTTGTTGTCTGATTCTCTGCATTTTTTGACTCTGTGTTCTGTTTTGTTGCTGTTTATCTATACTTCAGATTAAACTCCAACAATGACAATACCTTCTTCTCCTATATGAGTCCAATAGACTCCTCACACCACAGGCGTAAGTGCCCTGGTCTGGGCACTCGGAACATTAACTGTATGTAAAGAAACAGGGTTATGGGGAAAGTCTTATACTTAATAATCTTCATAACAAAGAGAGAACCTGATACACATAAACACCACACATATCATATATCTCTTAATTCTTTTAAATGTACTTTAAGTCTTTTAAAAGTTTTCTTTAATGTCTTTTTGTCTACTGTAGCACACTGTGGTTATCATTTGTAATAAGTTTTTGATAGTTTTGGACCCAGTCTGGACGTCCTGAACTGTTTTTATTCCCCGATCACTGTTTTTCTCTTACCACAGCCTCTCCCATCTAATGGCTTCAAAGAACTCTAATTTCTTCTCCCTACACCTCTTCTTCCTTTACTGAACAATTCAGTTAAATCTAGCCTCAGTTCCTATATTCAGCAAAGAAGTCCACATTGGCACACTCTAAATCCTATGAAATATTCAATTGACCCCAAATGGTCTTCCTTTTCTATTTTATTTTTTTTTATAAAGGAGTCACATATCTAAAAAAGAAAAAAAAAGACTTTTCAAATTAAAATGTTTTCCATCGTTACATAAAAATATGATTTGTTAACATTTTTTTAAAAAATGAAAACATTTTGCATGCTAGTGTCTTGAAGTAATTTAACTCTTTCTAATTCTGGTGGAGAGGGTCCCTTAAGGCCTGTGGAACTGGCAGTGATCAACTGAAGAAAAATAAAGTTAAAAGCAGAGAAAACTAAAAAGACAGGACACCCAGAATAGAGTTTTCAAAGGTGGGACCCAGGAGAACACCACTAGCTTATGGAACTTTCGCAAGTGGCCCTGGGTGTTTGTTCCACCTAGCTGTCACTGAAGGCTATTCTCTCATTTAGCGGAGAGGGTAAGCTGAGGAAGAGAATAAAACAATAGCTGTTTCTCTGAGTAAGCAAGTTAGTTCTTATTCCATCTATAATTGCCCCTTAACTTCACCCAGAGGCATTTTCCCTCATGGGAAAGGGTACAAGCTCTTCTGCTTACATCTCAGGGCTTGAGCTGTTGCCTTAATCTTGGTGCTGGCCATAATACAAATACCCCACAATGGGTATTTGTTTTGATTGTTGACTGGACAGGGGTCAGCCTGGTTAATGTTCCTTCCCAGGCCTTGCACGCAGCTTTTGCTATGGCCACTGGTCTTCAGAGTGAGTAAAGACACAGCAGAGGTGTTTACAAACTGTATCCTTTACAGGCCAGGCTTCTAGTAAAAGCAGAAACTGTTCAGACAAATAATTTAACTATTAGTTTAAAAGTGAGCTAGCTAAACTGTTTTTATTCTGCTTTGCTCAGCTTATTTCTCTATTTTTCCCCTTTTCTGGGAATGTTTTCCCTTGCCAAGAATGGGGTCTTTCATCCGTTCTCTCTGAACAACTAAATTTTTCTACCACCAGCATACTCTCCAGTTCTTATTTATTTCAGGTAGGAAAGAGATTGGTGGATTACTTGTAATTATTCAACAGTTTTAGAAGAGAAAGACATAAATATGAACTCACCAAGTGATTTTATTACCTCTTTTAGGTTACATAAAATAATTCAAGTGTTTTTATCAGACATAGTTAATTCATGAGACCCTGAAATATATGATAAATATTCTCATTTAACAATCAAGCAAACAAAAGTTCAGATAGATTGAAAAAATTGCCTTACATCTAGTACTAGACTGAACTTAACATATGAATTCAAACATTGCATTTTTCCAATGTTAAGGATATTTATCAAGCCATTTTTTTGGTTTATATAAAAGTAATTGTATGATTTAACCATCAGAAAGTCTGCAGGATAATATCCCTAAGCAGATATGGACAATAGAATTAAAATATGGAATGTAGAGGGGGAGGTTAAAATTGAAAAATAAAACATTTCAGTAGATTTAAGAGGCTGATGAAGTATGATAAGTTTCTTCAGTATTCCAATGTGCTGATGGTGTGATTAATGAAAGAAAATGACCGCCAGGGCTGAAGTAGATGTTTGATGGAGGATGGGAGACCCCAGGATAGACAGTGAAATCTCAGATTTTTTTTATACCAGTTTATTCCAACCTGTAGTTGGAAAACTTGCTCCTAAACTCTTCACCTCTATGTAGTACTGCCTCATCTAATTTTAAATGAAGCACATGGGTTCAATAAACAGTGAAGAGCACTTAAAGACCCATGAGGGAAAAATTATTAATGAGTTGATGAATTTTTAAAAAGTAGTGGGAATGAAGTTTATGGATTTTGTGTGTATGAATGTGTACAAAGCACAGTTGCAGATTTTAAAAGAACTGCTTGCAGGAGGTAAGAACTTGTTGAGAGGTTCTTTTGTCTCTTGTGCGTTAGATAGTATACTGAGAGTTATCACCTTTCTGGAGTCAGACAGATCTGGTTTTGAACTCTGGCTTTTCTGCTGTTGGCTGGGACACTATAGGCAAGTTAGTGCTCTGGTGTCTCAGTTTTTTTTTTTTTTTTTTTTTTTTTATCTAAAAAAATGCAGGTGATAATTCCTATCTCCTTGGTTTGCTGGCTGAATTTTCTACCAAAAGTTTGGCACTTGTTCCCAAAGCCTCATCAGAAGAATGAGGACAAATGATTTGAAGAGTGGGAAAGGGGAATTTGCTACTTTTTTGGCAAATTGAGGAATATAATTAGACTCACGTTTTAAAGTACCACAGTCCTATCTGTGAGCAGAAATGCAGAGCATTTAAAAAGAGTTTTCAGCTGGAGACTAATGCTGTTTATAGTAGATGGTCTTGGTCCTTATCCCTAGGGAAGATAATCTTGTGACCTCTGCCCTGACAATTCCCAATTACATTGAGCCATCTCCTGTGATACAAAAAACAAAGGACATTCTTCTGCCCCTCTAATTACTGGCCTTGGGCATGTATGCAGGTTTTAATTCCCTAAAAGAGTGGCGGGGGGGGGGCTAAAAGATACACCTCATCAAACATTTTATCCATTTTCAGGCTGTTCTCTCTGTTGCAAATTGATGAGATGATGCTCATCAAATGATTAGCCTTGTATTTTGCGTATGGTTAGTCTTTAATAAATAATAAATATGCACTAATCTTTGATAACTATTTTATTGAATGCAACAAGCAGTCTTTGAGTTCTAAACCTCTGCACATAGCAGCATAGAACTCACACTTACAAATAGAGGCTATTATAAGTCCCCAAGTTACAAACATCCGACTGATGTACAACTTCCATTTATAAACAGATGCTATGACAGGTAATAGGTACCTCTTCCTACTTACATACAGATTCAACTGTATAGTGCCTATCTTATTAACCTGGAGACTGCCCCTATGTAAAACTTTCCCTTAAGAACAATTTTTGTCCCTGGATAAAAATATTCCATACTAAATAAAGAGAATAGTTGGTTTTGACACATCAATAAAGACCCAGCAACATAATGATTTGAGACTCCTTATTTTTAAAAACTGTAAGTTTATATCGGCTTTATGAGGCTACGTTGATAATAACAATATTTTAAAAGTTTTATAGAAGTATAATTTATGTACATAAACTACATATACTAAAGTGTACAACCACATAAGTTTTGATACCCATGGAACATCACAGAAACAAGATTATGAACCTATTCATCAGCCCTGAACGTTTGAATATTACCATCTTCCATCTCTCTCTCGCCTTCTCACAATTCCCTCTTGTCCTGCCCATTCACCAGGCAACCATCAAACTGCCTCTCTCACTATTGATTAGTTTTCAATTTTAATTATTCTGATGTAATTTTAAAATGTCCAAGTTTTGTCTTTTTCCACATAGCGTAATTATCTTGAGATTCATCTATGCTGTTGATTATGTCAATAGTTTGCTCCTCTGATCCTTTGCATGAAAGGGTGGTATTCCATGGTATGCATATACCAAAATTTGTCCTCTCTCCTGTGGGTAGACAGTTGGTTTTCAGTTTTTCACTGTTACTAATAACAAAGTTGGTGTGAACATTTGTGGACAAGTCTTTGTATAGACATATACTTTCAGTTTTCCTGGGTGAATAACACAGGAATGGCCTGCCTGTGTTACCTTGTTGGTGTATGTTTAATTTTGAAGGAAAAAAAAACTGTTTCTAAAGTGGTTATACTCTTTCATATCCCTGCCAACAGTGAATGCAAGTTCCAGTTCTTTCCAACACTTGGTATGGGCAGTGGTACTGGTTGTTGTGGGCATTCTAGCTGTGGGAGCTTTGGTTATAAAATGATGTCTTGTTGCTGTTTCAGTCTTTCTTTTCCTAATTACAAATGATGCTGAATATGTTTTCATGTACTTATTTCTTACATCCCATATCTTCTTTGATTATATATTCAAATTTCTGTTCACCTTAAAAAAACGAGTATTCTTATTATTGATATTGAGAGTTCTTTACATGTTCTGGAGAGTCTTTTATTTTACATATATGATTTGAAAATATTTTCTCCTAATTGGTGGCTTGTGTTTTCATTCTTTTAATGTTGACTTTGGAAGAATAAGACATTTTTGATTTTGATCATGTCTAACTTGTCAACTTCTTCCTTTATAGTTTGTGCCACGTCTTGCTCATTTATTCCTAGTAATATATGTAGTGTCGACCAGCTATGTGTGAAATGAAATGTCCAGGTGGTCCAGTTGCGAGGGACCATACTATGACAAAGAGTAGGATGGTTAATATGGCAGCAAGACAATAAATGTAAATTGAAGTCTATTCCAAATAAATATAAAATGTTTCTAATCCTCCTTGCTAATAAGACTATGAAAGAATATTTTTTGTTAGGGCAATTGATGCATGTCAACGCTCTGAGATAATGTCGTTCTGTCCTAGTAAAATACCACATCTATCACAGCAGATGCAATTGGGTTATCACAGGAAAGCCCAGGAGAATCCAAGGATTCAAAGTTTTCAAGTGCATCGTGTCTCAGGATTCTCTTTCTTCCTATCAGCCCAGGCAGGTAATAAGCTACTGACTTTAAAATTCAACCCTTTAGAACTCTACTTTTATGACAATTGCACCCTAGACTGATCCTCAGCATTTTCTGCCTGCCTAGTATAAAAATTTATACTCATTGTATGCTCCAAAGCCCTATATTATGACAAGGAGTAGGAGAGTTAATATAGCTTTCACCATTTGCCATTAACTGATAATTAACCTCTCTTAGTCTTGATCTTTCTCTATATCATTAAGGGGTACAAGCAAAAGCCATTCAACTCTCTAATTCTCCTATTATCATTCATTGCACATGTCCCAAACACTTGCCACGCAGGGTCCATCCCTGCACACTATTGAACACCGTGCACTATTGTCATGTAGCATGGGCTGTCAGCGCTGCCTTTACCACCAGGGATGTGATCTGCTGGACAGTGGGTAATGGAGCCCTAAAGTCCAATTTTAGAATCTGCTTCCTTGGATTATTCCTTGCAACAACTATTTGAAATAGAGTCTCTGGGAAACAGGCACTGAGACAGAGAGCTGTGTACAGGAAGTTTACTGGAAAGTGTTTTGGAAGCAACATGTGTACATGATTAAAGGAAGAAAGGGAAAAATATAATTATCATTAAAAAAACAACAAAGATCTCTGCCAATCCCATGGAGAACTCTGAAGCTAGAATCACCTTGAAAGGCATTCCAAATGTTGCAAGGGTCAGGTATTTGTTCATTCAGTTAAAATAATAGCAATAGGCCCGTTATTTGTTGAAATAACAATGTATTTTCATAAACTATATTTTTGGACAAAAAAATTAGCAAACAGTGGCACTATACATTTCTAAATTCCTTTCACTCCTGGTTTATTTTATTTTTTTTTTTATTTTATTGTCTTTATTATTAAATCATAGCTGTGTACAATAGTGCAATCAAGGGGTACAATGTGCTGGTTTCATATACAATCTGAACTATTTTCATCAAACTGATTAACATAGCCTTCCTGGCATTTTCTC